>JAYKTQ010000230.1:0-124869 GCA_036010785.1 Ammospiza maritima maritima
TGTGTTTTACACTTTAACTAACTTATCCCTTCACCATTCACCCAGTGGAATCCTCCCAGTCTTCATACAGGTCTCATCTCCTGTGTAGGATCAAAATCCTGCCACCAGACACTTCTGGCAACATTCCAGGATTCCCGAGCCCCCCAAGGGTGGTCTCGGCCTCTCTGCACCTCCATCCTGAGGTGCTGAGATCCCACAGTTACCGGTTTATATGGGCATTAAACAAGGTAGAGAAGAATCATTTGGAAATTTTATCGATAGAACAGCTACTGCTATAGATCGGGCTGGTGTTGCAGGGCGCTATTGAAGTAGTGTGCCTTGCAAAATAGCAATCCAGCAACCCAAAGAGTGTTAGCTACTTTAGGGGCAAATTGGGCTATTGAGGAAGCATTAGAGCGAATGGCATTTATGCCAACAGCTTCGCAGGCATTTATAGCAGAAGCTTTAAAGGAATTAGGATTAGGGTTACAAAAGCAAGCAGAGTCCACTCAAAATCAGGTGCTAGCTGCTCTTGCTCCTCTCCGAAGAGGCTCACTGGCAGTCACGCAAGGAGGCTCGAGACCATTCATCAAGTGTTACCAATGCGGCAATGAGGGACAGACACAAGTTGCCGCCTGACATCGGAGACACCAGCTGCTGCCATGACATCGCTGCTACCTCCTGTCTGCAACCCGCAACAACAGGGAGCCTCGGCTTGGACTTATCAGCAGCAGTAGACGTCACACTAATGACGAACCAGCCTGAGAGGATACCCACTGGAGTAAGGGGCCCTCTTATATTAAATGGACAAACATGTGGAGCATTATTGCTGGGACGTTCCTCTATAACTATGTTGGGATTGTTTTGCCTGGTGTTATCGATGTGGACTTTACAGGGGAAATACAAATCATGGCTTACACCCTTTATCCTCCGATTAAAATTACAAAGGGACAATGCATTGCACAATTTGTACCACTGTCACAAATGACATCAGGAATACAGTCATTTACTGGAAAAACACGGGATGAAAAAGGTTTTGGCTCTACTGGTGTTACACTTTTAACTGTGGATTTACAAAATGGACCTAAACAAAAGGTTGAAATTACTTATGGGCATCAAAGCATAACCCTTTATGGATTATTGGATACAGGAGCAGATACCAGCATCATTTCTCCAGAAGCATGGCCACAACATTGGCCTCTATTTCCTTCATCAAACATGCTCACAGGAGTGGGAGGATTTACATTGGCAAGCAGATCGCCGTCTTTGTCTGTGTGTATTGAGAATCAACAAATATCTGCTGTGTTTTCAATTGTTCAACTGCCTCCTACAGTTTCTTGCTTAATTGGAAGGGACATTTTAACACAATTGGGAGTGGTGTTAACTAATCAGCACCCTTTGGGGTAATTGCCATTGCTTGGACTTTCCCCATTCCACTCAACTGGAAAACAGATACACCGGTGATGGTTAAGCAATGGCCACTAAAAGGGGAGAGTCTTATGCATGCCCATGAATTGGTACAGGAACAATATACAAAAGGGACACCTACGTTTATCCACAAGCCCTTGCATATTCACTTGTTATTGCTGCAGAGAAAATTCAGACTACAAAGCCCTGGAAATATTTGGGATGGACTCTGACGGATCAAATAGTAATACCACAAAAATTGGAATTACAATTGGACATTAAAACTCTACATGATGCACAGAAGTTGCTGGGAGACTTACAGTGGCTGAAGCCTATTGTGGGAATACCAAATCATTTATTAGAAACCCTACGGCCTTTGTTAAAAGGCATGGACCCTACTACTCCTGTACACCTGACAAAGGAGCATCATCTTGCTTTGCAGCAAATTAGTAACTGTGTACAGCAAGGGTATGTGTCTCGTCGACAACTTGATCACCCCATTGACCTTATTATCTGGAATAGCCCTTGCCACTTGCTTGGTGCTCTCTCTCAGTTGCAAAAGAAAACGGGGGAGATACGGGTGTTGGAATGGTTATCACCACCACTACAGCATAAGAAAACAATATCTTCAAAAATTGAACAATTGGCTGCATTAATCAAAAAGGGGCGTCTCAGAATTCTTGAAGTGGATGGTAGAGAACCTGCTACTATTAGATTGCCTATGGAAAAGGAAACCTTGGACTGGTACTTGATTAATTCAAAGAATTTACAAGAAGCATTATTGATGTCATCTGCTAAAGTAGAGACTAGTAAATTAGTGCCTAGAGTTTTGCAATGGATGACAGAATGGAACTGGATCACTCGACCTTTGAGAGAAGAAAACCCCATAGAAGGAGCTATTACAGCTTTTACGGATGCAGGAAAGAAATCAAGACGTGCTGCTGTTACCTGGCAAGAAAAAGGACAATGGAAGCATCAACTCCTCACAGCAGACCCTGCAGATAGCTTACAAACTTTGGAATTGCTAGCAGTAGTATGGGCAGTGTCCAATTTACAGGAGCCTTTAAATGTGGTCACAGACTCTATGTATGTTGCAGGAGTAGTCAAACGCATAGAGGAAGCAGCAATTAAGGAAGTGAATAATAAACGATTGTATGAGTTACTGATACAGTTAAGGAAGGCTTTACGAGAAAGAAATGCAGCATATTCTGTGATTCATATTAGGAGTCATAAGTGGTCTGAAGGTTTAGGAGAAGGGAATGAACGTGCAGATAAATTGGTTACTCTACCCATTGATAATTCTTGTCCTATTGACAAGCACACATTGGCCAGAGAAGCACATAGTAGATATCATCAAAATGCAAGAGGTTTAGCAAAACACTTTGAGCTGAGTTTGTCAGAAGCCAAGGCCATTGTCAGAGCATGTCCAACATGTAGTTATCATAATGGTGGAATAGGTCTAGGCATCGGGGTTAATCCTCGAGGTTTAGAAATAAATGAGAAATGGCAAATGGATGTTACACACATAGCCAGATTTGGTAAAGTCAAGCATGTGCACGTCACCATAGATACATATAGTCATTACATATGGGCTACGGCTCAAGCAGGAGAGAAAGCTATACATGTTATCAGACACCTGTTAAGTTGTTTCGCTGTTATGGGAGTTCCAAAGAGTATTAAAACCGATAATGGTCCAGCTTATGTAAGTGCCAGGGTTCGGAAATTTTTGGATCAGTGGTCTGTTAAGCACGTGACAGGTATTCCACACTCTCCTACTGGACAGGCAATAGTGGAAAGAGCAAACGGTACCCTTAAGCAGTATATTGAAAAACATCAAGATTTGGCAGATCCACAAGCATGTTTGTCTAAGGTTTTGTATGTGATTAACCATTTATGCATTTTTGGGGAAGATGATACCCCCCCTGCAATGAAACATCATCCAAGGTCAGGTCAGGAAAATACTAAGGAAACAGAGGTCTGGGTTAAGTATAAGAACCCGAGTACAGGACTATGGGAAAAACCTGCAAAAGTATTATATTGGGGTCGGGGGTATCTTTGTGTTTCCTCACCTACAGGGCCTTTGTGGGTGCCTGCTAAGTGGACTAAACCTGTTTTTGATGCAGCCTCTGGTGGATCGCCTCACGGAGGAGGACAGGGAGCGACTGGGGAAGAAACTGCTTCTAGTCCTACAACCACTACTGTTACAATTGAAGGGGTACTCGGAAGCGGTGGACAGAGCACTGACGCGTCACTATCGGACAGCCCAGGAGTTGATTGGTTTTATTGACTCATTATCAACTTTTTGCTTAACAAATCCAGAAAAACTACATTGCCTTGACTGTTACAATCCACATTGTGCTGCCTGGATAGCCCTACGTTGTGGGGGTTCTGAAAGAACTTTTTGGATAGAAAAATCACTATTGTGGGATTTGTGGTGTCATACTTGTGAACACGAGCACATGTGGGGCAAAAGCTGGCAAGATGAATTAAGGAGACAAACAGGGCAAAACGCATATATAGCTTTAAATCTTTATGAGTCTTCTGAACAGAAAATTCTTGCTTATTATCGATGGGAAGTACAATGTATTGTGAATTAAATTAAGGTTCAAAGTAAATCACGTATAGTTTCTATAAGGTGTAGGAAATTAGTGCCTTTAACACAGCATTCAATTGTAGGACCCTTCCAAGGGGATCCTGATAGAGCATTAGATTGCTGCATTGACAAGTTGCAAAAATTGAGTTTGCAAGTGGCAGGACCAGTAAAATCAGGAGCAGCAAGATTAAAGACAGATAAGGAAAAGAAGGCAAAAAGGGAACGGTCTCATTTGAATAAGGGTATCAGTGATTGCTAATTAATTTTCTATGATTAGAACACTTTTACAGTTGTGGGACCCTCAGGAGGATATAGTTGTTGAGGAGGATAACGAACAAGAACTACGATTACAAAATAAGATATACCTTGTATTAAAGAAAGAGCTTGAACTATTAGCCTCATATAGTAAAAAAGCTGAAGAGGCTTTGCGATCACCATCATTGAATTGGTTGCTTTGGGTTGAAGAACCAGACTTTTATACTGGTCCTTACTTACATTCACTTCCTTGTTATGTTTGCAAAAAGGGATAAAGATAAATGCTATGCATGGGTAGCTTTGCATTGTGCAGATTGTAATCAGGTTTATTGGTATTCACAGAGGTCAGTAGATTATTTATGGTGTAACCCTTGTTCTGGAAGGTGGATTCGAAATTATTTCTGGGTTAGAGCTCTTGAACAAAGTACTGGCCTGCCAGGACGGACAGGATTACAGATCTTTGAGAGTGCAGAACAAGTGGTTATAGAATATCTTAGGTGGAAGTTGCAGGAAGACCTTAGAATATTTGAAATTAATAAAGCCTCACGCATCATAGCAGCTCGCTGTAAAGCTGATTTGCCTTCAAACTTACCTCATGCTATACCTGTGAGCAAGGATGCTGATTTAGAATTAGATCAGTATATTCAAAAATTGACTCAGCCTTACAATAGACAATCTAGCAAACCAGGGAAAAGACAGCGAAGAAAGGAAAAACAAAGCAAGCAGAAGGAAGGAAAAGAGAAGCAAAGCAAGCAGAAAGAAAAATGAGGTTTGTTCTTGTTATACTGCTCAATGCTGTAGCAAGTGAAGCAGTAGGAATAACACACTTTAGTCAACCAAGGGAAAATTTATGGGTGACACTTGCTAATCAAACTAACTAATCATCGCTTTGTCTTAGTCTTGGAGGAGTCACTAACCCATTTCGAACATGCCTGGTGGGACTTCCGGTGTGGTCTCCTGGAGAATTTTGCAGTTTGATAAACAATCAAACCTTTTGTATGTCTAACATGTCAAACATCACATTGCCAGTACAACAAGGGTATACTGCAGGTCAAAGTGATGGCTATCGTCAATGCTTACTAATCCAATCACTTAACACCTCTTTGCATTCTCCTCCTGAGGAATTAGATCTTTTTGGAAGTACAAATGCCAGCGTATCTAACACTACAGCTGGTGGATGGTTTAGCTTCAGACTTTCGGATGCTCAGAATTTAAACCAACCTAAAGAAACATGGGCCACCCTAGATTCATCCCTGAATGTGAGTGAATTCTCTCCACAGCATTACAGTCAATGTAACAGCACAAATATCACAGCACCAATGAAATTACCCACAGGAATATTTTTGATTTGTGGAGACAGGGCGTGGAATGGTATACCAGCTAAACCACAGGGTGGACCCTGTTTTTTGGGAAAATTGTCACTGTTTCACCCTAATGTGTCCTTGCTAATGCAGCTGAGTCAAAATTCAAACAGGAAAGAACGTAGCATACATGACTTAGACTGCAGCAAGATAGGAGATCCACGGTTTTGGGGCACATTTAAACAGGTGGTGGTTTCAACTATCTTGCCAGGAGGATCTGCCAATAAAGCTATGAATTTAGCAAAACAATTAGGATGCTGGGCAAGGGATGAGCTGAACAAGACATCACAAATTCTAGACATGCTAACCGCAGATGTGCAAAGTGTTAACCATGCTGTTTTGCAGCATAGAGCTGCTGTAGATTTTTTGCTCTTAGCACAAGGACATGGATGTGAAGAGTTCGAGGGAATGTGTTGCATGAATCTGTCTGATCATTCGGTGTCCATTCACACTAAGATAAAAGAACTGCAACAGGGACTTCACAAACTTAAGGAAGAAGACGGTTTAGGAATTGACGAATGGCTTAAAGGCTTAGGACTTGGACCGTGGCTGAGGAACCTTGTGATCTATGCTATAGGCCTGCTGGGTGTAATCTTACTGTTTTTGCTTATTTTTCCTTGTATCTTTAACTGTATTCAAAACATGGTCAGCCGTACAATAGCAAAAACATGGCAAACTAATCTCCTTGCACAAGAAGAAAACCGGGGAAATGTGGAGGGTATTATTAATAATTGGTTAGCTGAGAAAGGCCACGCTGAAATAATGCCGCTGGTTAAGCTGAAGGAGAAAAGCCAGCAGTCAGCAAACTGAAAGGAAAGGTCAGCAGTGACCTTGCTGCAACATGAGGAAAGGGAGTAGAGATTAGTCCTGAATATATCCTGAGAATATGTAGAAAGTATCAAAAGTAGAACCATAGGAATGCAGAAGTAGGCGTAGGTGCTGATATGTAACTGACCAATCCTGAGCTCAACTTTTGCAATATGTATGAAGCTCATTATTAACTGTATTTAACCCGCTGTACTGATCAATAAAATTGGGCCTGTGATGATCAAATTGATGTCTGGGTCTCCTTCCGTCGACAGAGGAGGAGAAGGGGGGAGTGCGGCGAGAAGGTGCCCGGCAGCAGCATGGGAGTGCCAGAGCTCTGGGACAGGCAGAGACTGAAATTTTTAACCCTTTTCTTGCATGATTGGGACCTTGCAAAAATGCTGATCCTCCTCAGAGCTGAATAAGAAGAGAGATAAGAGATGAGATAACAAGGACCAGGCCCAAGGGAAGTGGAGAAGATTGGCTGAGTGGGGAGACAGATGATTGGAGTGGCCTTTTGGCTGGACTTTTCTTTTGTGGCCATAGACTGAACCAGTTTTATTCCTGTGACACAGAGACTGCATTTAGGGGGAGGCAGTGCCTCAGAACCAGGAGGGTTCATTGTGGGTACCCCTCAGCACCAGGGGGTGGGAAAAAAAATGAGGGGGACAGATGTCCCAAAGGAGAGAGTGTGCCTTTTTTGGAGTGAGACAAGGCATCCTTAAAAGACAACCCTAAAAGCAGCTCTTGTCCATGCACAGTGGCGAGAGCACTGGGCATGGAAGGAAGATGTCACAATGGCAAAAGGACTTTCCGGGTGGTGCTGAGTGACATGGAAGCACACGAGGTTTCAACGTGTTTCCAGGGGAAGCCTATGGTGCAAGAAGGACTCCTCTCCTCTTCATGGACTGAAGTTTGAGTATTCTAAAGGATGGTGCCAGATTGGGCAGTTGGTGATTTGGGGGAATGTATCGGATTGGGAAATTTTGGTGGTGGGGAGGAGGAAAGTGCTTTTTGTAAGGTTTTCAATTTTCCCTTATAGTTTTTTCCTTCTTTTCTAGTAGTTTAGGTAATAATGTTTTCTTTATTTTTAACCTGGAGCCTGCTTTGCTTATTCCTGGTCACATCTCACAGCAGACACCAGGGAGAGGGTATTCTCATGGGGGCACTGGCTCTGTGCCAGGCCCAAACCATGACAATCGGTCTGCCAAAGCTCCAAGGCCCTAAGGCCTCTGGGGTTTACCCTGGCTGGCAAAAGCGGAGCAAGTGCATGGCAGTCATCACATGACTCAACAATGTCACGAGCCTTAGTGGGCGTCACCTGAAACTGCTTCTGCAAGGTATGTGCATTTTGGTGGAAAAGCCCATGCAATGCCTCCGCCTACGCGAGTGTATCAGGCTGAGGCGCTACCCACGCTGGGTTAGCCACCTTGTCAGCCCTCGTGTTACCTTCCACTATAAAGCCTGGCAAATTGGTGTGACTCCTCACATGCAGAACATAAAATGGATGAACCTGGGACTGAATGGCAAACCACAAGGTCTTCAGTAAATGAAACAAGGCAGGATTACTGACCTCCTTCAAAACCGAATGACCCAAGCTCTGTGCGATATCAGCCACATAGGCGGAATCCGTGACCAAGTTGAAAGGTTCCTGGGAAAATTTCCCAAATGCCATGACAGCAGTCCTCAGTTACAACCAATTGGGCTGACCCATCCTCATGAGCTTCCAGAACCTGCCACTCAGATCCATCCCTCCAGGTAACAATAGCCTTTCTTGTTTTCCCTGAACTGTCAGTGAGGACGGTGGGTCCTTGCACAGGTTCCTGGGTATTTTTTGGCTGCAAAGGGATTTGTTTGAATTTTGCCATATGCAGTAACATAAGACTGGGCAGATAATAAATGATCTGCCCTGAAAAATTTTCCAGAGCACTCTGCAGGGACACACTGTTTGCAAAGCTCCAGTCAAAATCCTCCCATTGCACCGGGAGTATGATCTTTGCGGGATCCACACCCATCAATTACAAACGCCATTGCCGGCATTTGATTATCAAGCAAGCAATCAGCTCAAACAATGCAGTTGCCGTCTTCTGTGGCAGATGGGGCAGGAAAACCCATTCCAACACATGCAAGGAATTGGACCATTTGTCACTCCATTGGCCAATGATGCCCGTGGGATGCGAATCTGGAGTGCTGATGAACACAGTGACATCAACGGAGGGATCAATGCGATAAACTTGGCAAGCCGAAACAGCTTGCTGAACCACCTGCAACGCCTTACATGCCTCAGGGGTCAGTGTGCGAGGTGACGTTAGATCAGAGTCTGTTTTCAACAGATCATAGAGAGGAGACAGCTGTGAGTCGGTTAGCCCCAAGTACGGATGTAAACACGTGATGACGCCTAACAATTTCTGAGCATCATTCAGTGTCTTCACAGAATGCACAAATTGCACCTCCTGGTGACGGATCATCCCTTCCAGAATTTTGACCCCCAAGTACTTCCAAGGTGGTTGCTGTTGAACCTTTTCTGGAGCCACCTGCAGCCCATGAGCATGCAAAGCATCAAGCAACCCATGCTGAATCCTCAGCAGCTCAACCTGGGTGGGCATAGCCACCAGAATGTTGTCCATATAATGATACAGATGTGCATCAGGAAACTGCTTGCCAACTCCAGACAAGGCAGGAGAATTCTGCATGCCTCGGGCAATGTCCTCCATTGATATCTCGGTGTGGGCTCAGCCTCGATAATCGCCGGCACTGAGAAGGCAAACTTCAGTCTGTTATCGGGATGCAAAGGAATCGTAAAGAAACAGTCCTTCACATCCACAATGAGGACCGACCAGTCTGGGGGAAGCGTGGTAGGTGATGGCATGCCCACCTGCAATGTCCCCATGTTTTCCATCACGGCATTAACCTTTTGGAGGTCTTGCAACAACCTCCACTTCCCAGATTTCTTTTTGATGCAGAAGAAAGGAGTGTTCCAGAGACTGGTAGAAGGCTCCAGATGACCCTGTGTGGGAATCCACAAAATTAGAGGATTTTGGGAAAGCTTCAAGATGCAGGCCTCAGACACAGCAGAACTGTGAGCAGAGCTATGCAGCAGCCATGAGATAGGTCAGCAGAAAAATTATTTAAACTGTAGAAAAGTAAAGGCAAACAGAACAATGGTCTGTGTATTAACTCTTGTCTAGAATAGCTCTGTAAGCTACAGAAAGTTTATCTAGCAAGATATTAGGAAGATTAAAGCTTAATAATGGAGCTCTGTGCATTGTGTTTTAAGGCTTACAAGCAGGTATTGTATTCAAAATAGGAAAGCATTGTTTTAACCAAAGGTACATGTGCTTATGGTGATTGGCTAGAACTGCTGTCAATATGCTTTTGCTTTGTGTGATTGGTCAAGAAACTTATAAAGTAAGTTGTACCTTAAGTTCCTGGTCTGCTGCCTGGAATGTGAGCTGCTGGCATCTTCCCATTGTCATAACGATGTAATGAGACTGATGCTGAAAATTAAAGCAGCTCGAGGCACGTTCTACAGCAGCCCTGTCTGGTTCGTGGTTTGTACAAAGTCCCCCTGCCGGCTTCACCCTGGTCCAACTGCTTCTTCACCAGATTCTGAAGGGCAACCAATTTATCTTGAGGGAGGGGCCACTGCTTCTCCCAGACAGATTTGTCCACCAGACACCGAATAGGAGGCGTAAGACACTCTGTGCCCTTCACTGCAGTGACCCCCATCAAAAATCCGTCCCGATGTGCACCCCCATGTTGGGAATTTAGCTGCTAGAGACTGGAAAATTACAAAGCTGTGGCTAATTCCAAGTCCTGCACCTGTGAGATAGTGTGTCCTTGGGCCTAGCTGTAGTAGGATAACAAATAGTAAAAGACACATGAGAAAAGAGAGATGTAACGCCTAAGGAATGAGGAAGAGTTCATGGTATAGTTTAACCAATAGATTGCTTGGCTTACAGAATATTCATAAGCTTATTATTTGCTGTATAAGTGTTTCATGCTTTCTTCAATAAACTGGACCAGTGATGAACCACCTGGTGTCCTGGTCTCCTTCCTACGACACCCCCAGACAGAAGAAGATCTCTCCCCCGGAGGCTGGGAGGAGTTGAAGTAACATGAGGCCTAACCCAGGCTGTCTGTCCCTCTGGGTTCGCCACCAGCATGGGCCACAGGCTCACATAGCATTGCGCTGTCCCTCCCAGACCCGCGACAGATGTCCCCATCAGATCCAGGGGCCACTCTCCGGGCCAGGCAGCAAGGGAGAAAACCATGACGTCAGCACCGCTGTTGAGAAGCCGGCGGAGGTGGATTTCCGATGGCGTTGCACCAGGAACAGACAGGGTACACAGCATCTCGGGACGGTCCTTGGTCAGAACAGCAGTCCAGCGAAATTGAGGTGGCCCAGTGGATCCAAAGCCACCAGCTACATGCAACTGGTCAGCTGTCCTGCCAACAGAGGACTAAAAAGGCGAAGGTTGAGCAAGTTGCGTCCCTTTTGGGATCGTGATGGGAGGGGGAGGGTGTGGAGACCATGGCACAAATCTGCCCTGTGAAATCTGCATCAATGAGCCCCAGGGGCACAATGATGCCCTGAAGGGTGGCACTAGATCTCCCTATCAGGAGAGCACTCATGCCCCCAGCCAAGGAATCAAAGGAATCCAGGGGAACCTTGTGTATTTTACAAGATTCTAAGACAACTGTTGCTGTGGTACAGACATCCACACCTGCTGATCCGCAGGTGCTGGCTACAAGCCGGCAAAGGAGACCTCCATCGTCTCCGGGGTCTGGAGAGAAGCTTGTGTCTGGGTACGTGCCTGCTGCGCGCTCTGCTTCACATTTCCTGAGCACGGTAAAGCCTGGCCATTAACATGAAGAGTCCTCTTGCAGATATTGGACATGTGATTCAGCCTACCACACTGACCACATAAGAACATGGGAAATTTGACCTTCTGTGCTTTCTTCCCCTGCTTCTTGCCAGCCTGCACAGTCCCCTGCTGTGGCTGCCTGCCCTGTGGTGCTGCCCAGACTGGCTGCACAGCGGCAGCCACGGCAGCCAACTTCTGACCCGAGTGGATGATGTCCGCACAGGCCTCTGCCATCTGAGAGACAGTAGGAAAACCAGGCAGAGCCACTATGACCCTACTACAAGCATCATTCCAATTACACCTCACATGGTTTGCAATCACAATCCTCCTTGCCATTGGATCAGGCATCTGCCTCTCCACAGACGCAGTCAGCCTTGCCGCAAATGCCATGAAAGGCTCATCATCCCCCAGGACAATGGTTCCAAACGGCTGACTCAGAGCAGCCATTTTCAGGGTCTGAACAATCGCTGCCATGCCCAGTGTGGGGCACTGGTCAAGCACAAGGGGATCGAAGCCAACCTGCCCCTGAGCATTTTCATAAAGCCCTGTGCCCAGCAGCATGTCAGTGACATCCACACACCTGGGGTCCTGCGGCGCCAGCGCAGCATTCTGCACCACCGCTTGGGCCGCCAAACGAGCCCACTTGGTCTCAAAAACATCAAACTGCACAAAGTCAAAAAGCGAATGTGCTACACAGCAGAGGTCATGAGGTGTCAGCACATCCATAATGACCCTCCCGAGAGTCTGCATAACCTCAGCAGACCCCAAACCATGCTGAGCAACTGCATCATGGACTTCCCTCTCCAGCTTATACAAAAGCGGTTCATGGGTGTTATGAGTAACACCCCTGAGCATAGGGAAAGCCTGGGGACCTTCCGACAAAGCCACAGCACCTGCTGTGTCCCAGTCCTTGAGCCCCACAGGGACAAGAGGAGATGATTGACTGGGAGCCTACTCAACACCACTCGCCTCTGCACCCCTTGCAGCCAGAGGAGCCCCCTCCATGACCCTGCAGATGCCATGAGGAGGCAGGCTCAGACATCTCATCGGACTTTGTTTTGGCTTCTTGCCAGAAACGTTCGGGGTTCCTCGGATGAACGGTCACTTGGCACGAGGAAAGTGTCCACAAAGTCGGTGAGGAAGTGCCATGGCCCCGGGCACCCACCGGTCTCCTGCCAGCCATGTTGGCATTCACACTAAAGGTAAATACCTCAGTGCCCTGTTGTGCCACAGCCCTGGCAGGGGGCACCTTGGCGGGCACAGGTACCAGAATGGCCTGCAAACCCAGTGTGGACTGGGACGATGAGACGGTGGTCACAAGGGTTTTCAGGATGAGAGAGAGACAAGAATGTTAACTCCATGATCAGAAGGTTTGATTTATTATTTTATTATATATATATACTACATTTTAACTGTACTAAAAAGTAATATAAATGAAAATGCTAAGAATAGAATCGAAAAGAATGAATAACAAAGATCTGTGTCTCATCAGAGAACAAGGGCAGCTCTGCCGTGAGTGGTCAGTAAATCCAAACATCCACAGGAGACCAATCATGGATCCACCTGTTGCAATGCACAGCAGCAGATAACCATTGTTTACACTTTGTTGTTGAAAGGTCTCAGCTTCGGGAAGAAAAATCCTAATGAAAGGATTTTAATGAAAAGATGCCTGCGACAGGACGAGCCCGGCGCGGAGCCCTGTCCCCGACATGGAGGAGTGGAGGGGTGCCAAGAGAGGTGCAGCCTGTGGAGCCGCATCACTGCAGAGCAGCACAAGGGAGCCTGGCACAGCCAAATCCACCCCGGGGGAACCATCGCCATCCCCCGGGTTGGACCTGTCCCTCAGCACACTGTCCCAGGGTGGGGAGAGAGCTCCAAATTGCACAGAAACTCAAACTTCCCCTCATCCATGTCCGAGACAGAAGGGGTCCCCTGGGAACTCCGAGGGGTACAAGAACCAGACCCCTGCCAAAATCCTCACACTTTTTCCACTGCACCAGCAGCGATCCCACGTCTACGGTGCAGTCATCAAAGAGGGCCTCCATTGTGGAGAGATTTATTAATAATTGGTTAGCTGAGAAAGGCCATACTGACATAATGCCGCTGGTCAAGCTGAGAGAGGAAAGTCAGCAGTCAGCAAGCTGAAAGGAGAAGTCAGCAGCCAGTGACCTTGCTGCAACAGGAGGATAGGGAGTAGAGATTATTCCTGAATATATCCTGAGAAGATGTAGAAAGTATCAAAAGTAGAACCATAGGAATGCAGAAGTAGGCGTAGGTGCTGATATGTAACTGACCAATCCTGAGCTCAACTTTTGCAATATGTATGAAGCTCATTATGAACTGTATTTAACCCGCCGTACTGATCAATAAAATTGGGCCTGTGATGATCTAATTGGTGTCCTGGTCTCCTTCCGTCGACAAATGGTGGAGAATGCAGGCAACGCCGAATTTCTGCCCTTTTATCTCGGATTAAAAGAAAAAGGGGATTACGCCACGGTCGAGGAAGTTGGGTTTGGATCCCAGCAGCCGGGACGGAGCCGGAATTTGAAGCACCCTTGAGGATCACAACGGTGACTCAAGCCAATACGTGTCGCGGGAGCCTGGAGAGCTGCAACAGCGCGCGCTGATTAATAGGTATGGATAGGCAAGCGGCATATGATTTACTCGCCGCGTATTTAGAAAGGCGAGGAATAAAAGGGATAGATTTAAAAAAGGAGTTACCAGGGTTATTAGCTTATGGCCATGCTAAGGGTATCTTTTCTAATCCTCATACAGTTCATGAGCTAGCAGAGTGGAAGAAGTTTGGGGAAATACTGTGGGATACAGTGTTAGACGATGATAAGTCAGCAAAGAAATTCGGGAAGTTATGGAGGGTGGTGTATAACACGTTACTTCAGCAGGTCTCTGAGAGAAAGGCAGCAGAAAGGGTGACAGAAGCTCATAAGAGGAATATAGGGTATGGTCGTGAGGATGATCCCCTGGCAACTTCTGTAACTAAGATACTTATGCCTAAGCGTCCCCAGCAAAGTAGTGTGGAGGATTTCCCTATAGGCACAGTGGAACCGTCTGCACCCTTCCTGTCAGAGGGAGAGGGCGAGTCGGATGGTGGGGGTAAGACCAAACCAGCTTTGCCTCCGCCACCAACTTCAGGCGGGTTGGATGGTGGGGGTGGGAGCAAGCCAGCTTCACCTCCGCCGCCAGCTTTGCCTCCGCCGCATCCCCCGAGTGAGCCGGCTCCGGTTACAGCTTCAGCGGGGGGGCCGCTTCCCCCGCGCGAGTCGGCTCCGCTCGAGCTGGCTCCGGTTTCACTGTCAGCTCCAGCAGGGGGCCGCTTCCCCCACGCAAGCCAGCCTCTGCTCCACTGCCTTCCCCGTGCGAAATCTCGGTGTCTGTACCGAAGTGCCAGCAGCATAGCACCCTTAAAGAGTCAGATCCCATCCCAGGGGCACACCGTGATCCATGGGGGGAGATGGCTAAACAGAGGAGGGAAACTTGGGCTGCCCTGGCAAAAGAAGTAATGCAAATGGGGGATGGTGAAGCGGTGAAAATAGCTTCTAGTCTTGAATGTCCGGTAACATACACACCACAGTATGATGCACAGGGGAACCTTACGCATAATATAGCAGAATATACTCCCTTAGATTAGAAGCTGTTAACTCAGCTACGTTCTATGGTTAGTCAGTTTGGAGTAAAAAGTGAACCTGTTAGGCAAATGCTAGATTATCTTTTTAATACTCAGGTATTATGTCCTAATGATTTAAGAGGAATAGTTCGGTTGATATTCACTCAGCATCAGCAGTTACTGTTTAATGCACATTGGCAGGCTTTGGTAAATGAGTCGGTTGCTGTACAACGAGCCCAGGGAGACCCATTACATGGAGTGACAGTAGAGGAGCTGATGGGCTTAGGGGCATATTTGTGTACAGAGGCACAGATGATATCGGGAGCAGATAAACTTAGAGAGTCTATGCGGTTAGTGCGGGCTGCAATAGATATGGTTAAAGAGCCAGGAGAGTTACCGGCTTATATAGGTACTAAACAAGGTAGAGAAGAATCGTTTGGGAATTTTATCGATAGAGCAGCTACTGCTATAAATCGGGCTGGTGTTGCAGGGCGCTATTGAAGTAGTGTGCTTTGCAAAATAGCAATCCAGCAACACAAAGAGTGTTAGTTACTTTAGGGGCAAATTGGACTATTGAGGAGGCATTAGAGCGAATGGCATTTATGCCAACAGCTTCACAGGCATTTATAGCAGAAGCCTTAAAGGCATTTGGATTAGGGTTGCAAAAGCAAGCATAGTCTACTCAGAATCAGGTGTTAGCTGCTCTTGCTCCTCTCCGAAGCGGCTCACTGGCAGTCACGCAAGGAGGCTCAAGACCATTCATCAAGTGTTACCGATGCGGCAATGAGGGATAGACACAAGTTGCCGCCGTGACATCGGAGACACCAGCTGCTGCCATAACATCGCTGCTACCTCCTGTCTGCAACCCGCAACAACAGGGAGCCTCGGTTTGGACTTATCAGCAGCAGTAGACGTCACACTAATGACGAACCGGCCTTAGAGGATACCCACTGGAGTAAAGGGTCCTCTATATTAAATGGACAAACATGTGGAGCATTATTATTGGGACGTTCTTCTACAACTATGTTGGGATTATTGGTTTTGCCTGGTGTTATCGATGCAGACTTCACAGGGGAAATACAAATCATGGTTTAAACCCTTTATCCTCCGATTAAAATTACAAAAGGACAACGCATTGCACAATTGGTACCACTATCACAAATGACATCAGGAATACAATCATTTACTGGGCAAACACGGGATGAAAAAGGTTTTGGCTCTACTGGTGTTACACTTTTAACTGTGGATTTACAAAATAGACCAAAGCAAAAGGTTGAAATTACTTATGGGCATCAAAGCATAACCCTTTATGGATTATTGGATACAGGAGCAGATACCAGCATCATTTCTCCAGAAGCGTGGCCACAACATTGGCCTCTATTTCCATCATCAAACACAAGCATGTTTGGCTAAGGTTTTGTATGTGATTAATCATTTATGCATTTTTGGGGAAGACGATACCCCTCCGGCAATGAAACATCATCCGAGGTCAGGTCAGGAAGATACTAAGGAAACAGAGGTCTGGGTTAAGTATAAGAACCCGAGTACAGGATTATGGGAAAAACCTGCAAAAGTATTATATTGGGGTCGGGGGTATCTTTGTGTTTCCTCACCTACAGGGCCTTTGTGGGTGCCTGCTAAGTGGACTAAACCTGTTTTTGATGCAGCCTCTGGTGGATCGCCTCACGGAGGAGGACAGGGAGCGACTGGGGAAGAAACTGCTTCTAGTCCTACAACCACTACTGTTACAATTGAAGGGGTACTCGGAAGCGGTGGACAGAGCACTGACACGTCACTATCGGACAGCCCAGGAGTTGATTGGTTTTATTGACTCATTATCAACTTTTCGCTTAACAAATACAGCGAAAGAACATTGCCTTGACTGTCACAATCCACATTGTGCTGCCTGGATAGCCCTACGTTGTGGGGGTTCTGAAAGAACTTTTTGGATAGAACAATCATTATTATGGGATTTGTGGTGTCACAGTTGTGAACACGAGCACACGTGGGGTAAAAGCTGGCAAGATGAATTAAGAAGACAAACAGGGCAAAACACATATATAGCTTTAAATAATTTATGAGTCTCCTGAACAGAAAATTCTTGCTTATTATCAATGGGAGGTACAATGTATTGTGAATAGAATTAAGGTTCAAAGTAAATCACGTATAGTTTCTATAAGGTGTAGGAAATTAGTGCCTTTACCACAGCATTCAATTGTAGGACCCTTCAAAGGGAATCCTGATTGAGCATTAGATTGCTGCATTGACAAGTTGCAAAAATTGAGTTTGCAAGTGGCAGGACCAGTAAAATCAGGAGTAGCAAGATTGAAGACAGATAAGAAAAAGAAGGCAAAAAGGGAATGGTCTCATTTGAGTAAGGATATCAGTGACTGCTAATTAATTTTCTATGATTAGGACAATTTTACAGTTGTGGGACCCTCAGGAGGATATAGTTGTTGAAGAAGATAACGAACAGGAACTACGGTTACGAAATAAGATACGCCTTGTATTAAGGAAAGAGCTTGAATTATTAGCCTCATATAGTAAAAAAGCTGAAGAGGCTTTGCAATCACCACCATTGAATTGGTTTTATTGGGTTGAAGAACCAGACTTTTATACTGGTCCTTACTTATATTCACTTCCTTGTTATGTTTGTAAAAGGGATTTTGATAAGTGCTATGCATGGATAGCTTTGCATTGTGCAGATTGTAATCAGGTTTATTGGTATTCACAGAGGTCAATAGACTATTTATGGTGTGCACCTTGTTCTGGAAGGTGGATTCGAAATTTTTTCTGGGTTAGAGCTCTTGAACAAAGTATTGGCCTGCCAGGACAGACAGGATTACAGCTTTTTGAGAGTGCAGAGCAAGTGGTTATAGCATAACTTAGGTGGAAGTTGCAGGAAAACCTTAGAATATTTGAAATTAATAAAGCCTCACGCATCATAGCAGCTCGCTGTAAATCTGATTTGCCTTCAAACTTACCTCATGCTATACCTGTGAGCAAGGATGCTAATTTGGAATTAGATCAGTGTATTCAAAAATTGACTCAGCCTTACAATAGACAATCTAGCAAGCCAGGGAAAAGACAACGCAGAAAGGAAAAAAAAAGCAAGCAGAAGGAAAAATGAGGTTTGTTCTTGTTATACTGCTCAATGCTGTACCAAGCGAAGCAGTAGGCATAGCACACTTTAGTCAACGAAGAGAAAATTTATGGGTGACACTTGCTAATCAAAATAACCAATCATCACTTTGTCTTGGAGGAGTCACTAACCCATTTCGAACATGCCTGGTGGGACTTCCGGTATGGTCTCCTGGAGAATTTTGCAGTTTGATAAACAATCAGACCTTATGTATGTCTAACATGTCAAACATCACCTTGCCAGTACAACAAGGGTATACTGCAAGCCAGAGTGATGGCTATCGTCAATGCTTACTAATCCGATCACTTAACACTACTTTGCATTCTCCTCCTGAGGAATTGGATCTTTTTGGAAGTACAAACGCCAGTATGTCTAACACTACAGCTGGCGGATGGTTTAGCTTCAAATTTTCGGATGCTCAGAATTTAAACCAACCTAAAGAAACATGGGCCACCCTAGATTCATCCCTGAATGTGAGTGAATTCTCTCCGCAGCATTACACTCAATGTAACGGCACAAATATCACAGCACCAATGACATTACCCACAGGAATATTTTTGATTTGTGGAGACAGGGCATGGAATGGTATACCAGCTAAACCACAAGGTGGACCCTGTTTTTTGAGAAAATTGTCATTGTTTCACCATAATGTATCCTTGTTAATGCAGCTGAGTCAAAATTCAAACAGGAAAGAACGTAGCATACATGACTTAGACTGCAGCCAGATAGGAGATCCACAGTTTTGGGGTACATTCAAACAAGTAGTGGTTTCAACTATCTTGCCAGGAGGATCTGCCAATAAAGCCATGAATTTAGCAAAACAATTAGGATGCTGGGCAAAGGATGAGCTGAACAAGACATCACAAATTCTAGATATGCTAACCGCAGATGTGCAAAGCGTTAACCATGCTGTTTTGCAAAAATAGAGCTGCTGTAGATTCTTTGCTCTTAGCACAAGGGCATGGATGTGAAGAGTTCGAGGGAATGTGTTGCATGAATCTGTCTGATCATTCGGTGTCCACACTAAGATAAAAGAACTGCAACAGGGACTTCACAAACTTAAGGAAGAAGAAGGTTTAGGAATTGACGAATGGCTTAAAGGCTTAGGACTTGGACCGTGGCTGAGGAATCTTGTGATCTATGCTATAGGACTTCTGGGTGTAATTTTACTGTTTTTGCTTATTTTGCCTTGTATTTTTATTTGTATTCAAAACATGGTCAGCCGTACAATAGCAAAAACATGGCAAACTAATCTCCTTGCACAAGAAGAAAATGGGGGAAATGTGGAGAGTATTATTAATAATTGGTTAGCTGAGAAAGGCCATACTGACATAATGCCGCTGGTTAAGCTGAAGGAGGAAAGTCAGCAGTCAGCAAGCTGAAAGGAAAGGTCAGCAGTGACCTTGCTGCAACATGAGGATAGGGAGTAGAGATTATTCCTGAATATATCCTGAGAATATGTAGAAAGTATCAAAAGTAGAACCATAGGAATGCAGAAGTAGGCGTAGGTGCTGATATGTAACTGACCAATCCTGAGCTCAACTTTTGCAATATGTATGAAGCTCATTATGAACTGTATTTAACCCGCCGTACTGATCAATAAAATTGGGCCTGTGATGATCTAATTGATTTCCTGGTCTCCTTCCGTCGACACTCCATGAGGTGTACCCCCACAAGAGACCACTCCTCCTTGGAAAATGGCTTTGCAGAGTCCAAAAAGAGCCCTCGCTCTCAGACCCACAGAAGCAATCACTCAAAATCATTCCAGGAAATAGAAACCTGTTTCCACTCAAGGACCCCCCTCCAGAGATCCAAAATGAGGGAATCCTCCTTGAAACCCACACCGGTTGCCATTACCCCAAGAACAGCAGGCAAAGCACCAAAGAGGGGTGACAATAAAACCTCACCAGCAATCCAGACTTTGTCTCAGCCTAGGCTGCAGTACACTTTGGCAGTCACCTGATGTCACTAGGGGACAGGAAAGAACAGAAGCACACATGGCTGTTCTCAAGGTGAAGAAAAAATGTGAAGTTTATATTCTGACTCCAACATCTATAGTTTTCCAAAAGTGACAGCGGATTGGAGGGTGACAGTGCCACCTCTCCAATGACACTGATCAAACCAACAGCCCTTCAACTCTCTCCTCCTCCATAAAAGGAATGCGAAACAATGAGGTACTTACAGAAAATGTGTGATAAAGTTTACTACAAGAATGTCAACATCAGAAGGCTTAGAAAATGTTAAAAAAACCAGGATGACACAAGTTGGGCTAAACTTGACCTCTGGTGACTGCTTCTCTGGTGACTGCCCCTGCACCACTGGGGCTCACTTGTTTCCTTCCTATGGAGACCATTGTGACACTGTGGAGCATTGTGGAACCAATGGGCCATGGTGACACTTAGGGACTTGTGGAACCAAGAGGAACATTGTGACCCCGCAGGGTAACATGGATCCCAGGGGCCACTGTGACACTCTGGGGCCTCGTGGAACCAAGAACATCTTTCTGCTCTCTTCAAACCAAGAACATGTGGCCCAGTTGGGCCTCACGGTCCCAAGGGGCCAGTGTGAAGCAGCACGGCTTTGTGGAACCAAGAGGCTATTGCTGCATTTTAGGGCCTTGTGGAGGCAAAGGCCCATTGTGATCCTGCAGGGCACTGTGGATCCATGGAGAGCATTGTGGCATTGCAAGGCCCCATGGAATCAGGGAGACAATTGTGACCCTGCAGGGGCTCATCGAAGGAAGGGGCCCTTTTGACACTATGGGAAGTTGTAGAACCAAGGGAATCATTGTTGCACTACTGGGCCCCAATGGAACCAAGGGGCCATTGGACACAGCGGGACTTCATGGAACCAATAGACCATTATGGCAGTGTGGGGCCTTGTGGAACCATGGAGACCATTAAGATCCTTAAGGACTTGTGTAATCAAGTGACCGTTATGACACCTGAGGGCACCATGGAGCAAGGAGCCATTGTAACACTGCAGGGCCCTGTGGAAGGAAGGGAACATGAAATAGGTGTGTCTGCCTTGGCTTCCCAGGGGTCACCTGACAGGTCAGGCTGACTTTGGAATAATGAAGGCCATTCCCATCTGCCCCTGAAACATTGGGGCTCTGAGCTTTTCTTTTTATGAAAAAGAACTGTCCATTTTTTCCGGGCATCCATGGCCAAAATTCCGATTCCACCTCCAAATATCTGTGTATTCAAGGATTGCTGCCAAACTAAAGTTGCCAGGACAGACAAGTCTGACTGGTCATTGACTCCTGAGTGGCAGCACTCATCTATTTTCCAAACACTGGAAAGGGCTCTGTGCTTTTCTTTGTATGGAAAAAATAAATCTCTCTTTTCCAGGCACAAATGTTCTAAATTAGGACTCCGCATTCGTAATTTCAAATATCCAAGGGTTGCTCCAAGCAAACCTGCCAGGACAGACAGGTCAGGCTTGCCTTGGCTGCTGATGGCTGCCGTTCATCAGCTGCTGAAACACTGGGGCTCTGTGGTTTCCTTCCTATGGAGACCAATGTGACATTTGAGAGCCTGGTGAAATGAAGGGGCCATTGTGACACTGCAGAGCCTTGTGGAACCAAGGACAGCATTGTGGCTCTGTTTGGCCGCATGGTCCCAAGGGGCCAGTGCAAAGCAGCGGTGTGGGAGTTAGCCCAGCTGTAACTCAGAGTCAGACAGATTTTACCCTGGAAGAACTGGGTGTGAGTTTCAAGTTCTAGGAATCATTCCATTTACTTAGGGTGAGCTTGAGACTTTTCCCATAAGCCTTTATTGTTGTTATGCTAAGTTGTCCAAGTTCTAATCCTGTATTGGTTTATTGGTTACTTGTTTCTTCTATATGGTTATTGTTCTACTCATCTAGCCCCAAGTGTCTATGTTGTGTCTTCCTCTTTGTCTCAGGTTTTAGGATACTGCCCCTCATACCGTGCTCGACTTCTCCATGTTTATTGTTTTTCACCCTGTAATTAAAGTTCTTTTTGGGAAACTCCATCGAACCCACTCCTTTTCATTTTTGCCACCCTCACCCTCAGAGAGGTTTGTCGCAGTCACCCTCATTGTGACATTTGGCACACAAACAGGCACTATGACATTCAAGCCTCCCTGTGCCAGTCACGTCAGCTGGGGTTAGCTGATGGATAGGTCAGTGCTCCCCGGGATTTTGGATTGTTCCAGGCCTGGTGGATTCATTGTTCCTTCAAGGGACCTTGGCCCAGGATAGGCAGGGGCAAAAACGGTTTCACCTGTATAGGATTGCGAGTGGGTTTGGGGAAATGCAAGACATTTATTGCCCATTTTGCCACTGTGTTTTTACAATATGCAGCCAAGTCCCATTATTGATTTGGTGTGCTCTGGTGGCTGTTTCCCCTAAGGCGGAGAAGGAGAAAAATGGGCAGCCAGATGTCCAAAGTAGAAAGGAGCATATATGGATGCTTTAAGTTAATTCTGAGAGATCGTGACAAAATATTTTCAAAGAACAAATTAAAATCAATCATGAGGTGGATCATTAAAAATTTTCCAGATGCATCTGCTGATGAAATCCATACTACTGAATTTTAGGACTCAGTGGGACTTAAACTGTACAACCTTTCGATCAAAAGGGAGCCCATTGCAGCCCACATGCTCCCCAACTTCCATACCGTCCTTGAGATCCTTCACCAGCAAGCAGTGTCTCAAAAACTCAATCCGTTGGTCACTCCTAACTCAGGACCTCCCCTCA
The DNA here is from genome assembly GCA_036010785.1 of Ammospiza maritima maritima. Classification (NCBI taxonomy): domain Eukaryota; kingdom Metazoa; phylum Chordata; class Aves; order Passeriformes; family Passerellidae; genus Ammospiza; species Ammospiza maritima. The sequence goes on from JAYKTQ010000230.1 coordinate 22,757, forward strand.
AACATGCCTTTCTCAGACCTTCCACAATGGTCCAAGATGGCAATGGCCACGTGGTCTTGGAATATCATGCCCTGGAGATTCAAGATGGAAGGAGCCTGAATGTGGCTTGGGATCTGGATCATCCTCCCTCCATCTTGGCTCCTCCACTTCCTGCTACCACGACCTTCTCTTCCGCCCTGAATGAACCTCCAAACTCCATCCCCACAACTGTGGGTCATGTCCCTACTGTCAATCATTCCACTTTCACCCTGGGCAATGCCTCCAGAACTCTACCCCGGAAGTCTGCCATCGTAAATCAAGGCCCTTCCTCCCCAACACCTGACAAAATGGCAGTACCCTTTGCCTCACCCTTCAGCAATAATATAACCCCATGGTCAAAGATACTAAGCCCAACTGTCACACTATTTCTAATCCAAATGTTTCTCCTCCAAGGTATTCTTCCTCCCCGGAAGACAGTTTGGATTCCCCAGAGCCACCTTTCCCCTCAACCCCAGAAGGTCCCTAGGAAATGATTTGGAAAGAAGCAGTTAAGGAAGGACCCTGGCAAATAGTCTCGAAACCTCTCATTGCCCCCGTATGTTATGAAAGAAGGGGGCAGAATCCCAGGTATCAGCCATTGGTTTACAGGGAAATCAAGGATCTGTGTAGGGCAGCTAAAGACCATAGGAAGGACTTCCTTTGTTTTAATGGCCTAATGAGGGCCATGTTTACAGCACATCATAACTCCCTATGATTTAAAATGTATTAGGACCACGTTGTTGTCTCCTACAGAATACAACCTGTGGGAAGGGGGATGGAAGTGTTTACTAAATCAATTAATAGCAGACTATGCTAATAATGAGGCAAGAGCGGAATTGACAATCAACCATCTAGCTGGAGAAGGACAGCAAAGCCGACTAGATGATCAAGTACCAGGTGTCCCCAGAGAAGTATTGGATGATATCAAAGAGATGGCTTTGCAAGCTTTAATCCAGGTCTCACATCATAGTACCCCCAATTTGGACTACCTTGGGTGGCTGCAGCTAAAGCTTTAGGATAATCAGACCATCTTGGGTGCCTGTTAAGTAAGCAAACCAATGCTACTCCCTCACACTGAGTGGCCTGCTCTCAGACATAGAGACCATCAGACATGCTACCTTGCAGAACAGCGATAGAATTTTTATTCTGGGCACATGGGCATGGCTGTGTAGACTCTGAGGGCATGTGTTGCATGAACCCCTCCAGCCACAGCAAGTCAATCCACAAGAGCATTCAAGCACTGAATGAAGAGTTCAAGAAGCTTCAAGTGGAAAACAAAGACTGGGTCAATGAACTCTTCCAATCCAAGGGACTAAAGGGTTGGATGATGTCTATCTAAAACAGGACATTTATTTTCTTTGCTGTTGTTGTATTGTTAATTGTCTCATGTTTGTTTGGATGCTTTCAGAAAGCCTTACAAAATTCTTTCAGTTCCATCTTGGTTGTAAAACAGAAAGAGGGAAGATACCCAACACAGGCTCCTCATGGACTACTTGGAGGAGAGAACTGGAGGTCAGGATGGCACAAAAACCTCTCAGAGACTCAGTGTGGGCAAGGAAATCCTTAAAAGTACCTAAAAGTATTCTTAAATCCATAAAGTACATTAAAAACCTTAAGTATCTAAAGCCATTAATGAGCCCCACTGAGTGTCTGTACAAAGCTCTCCTGGGACTCATCAAAGCAGAGAATTGGGGCCATGATTGCACAAACCTCTCACAGATTCAGTATCAAAAAGGAAACACCGAGTACCTTAAAATAACTTAAGTAAGCTGAAGTACTAATGAGTCCCAATGAGTGTTGTTACTGACAAAGCCTCTCCAGGGACTAATTACAGCAGATAATTCGAGGCCATGATTGCACAAACCTCTCAGAGACTCCAAGGCAAAAGCCAAACCCAAAGTCCTTTCAAAAACCTGCAGTCCCTACAGGGAGCATTAAGGATTCCTCAGGGCCATTGCTGAGCAAGGCTCCCCAGGGACTCCTTCCAGCAGATCCTTGAGGCCACTGGGATTTGGGCTGGGGGGGATGCTGAGGGCAGGAGTAGGCGCTGACAGTGCCTTGCCTGGATGAAGCTGTGCCAGGAGGCCCCAGGGCCTCAGGACAAGGTGTCTCCTCACAGCCCTTTGTGGCAACGACACTGCTGTGCCCCAGGGCACCAAGACTTGGCTTCTCTTTATCCCCACCTGTCATCACTGCCTCCAGTTCTCTGCTCTGCCTGGGGCCTGGGGACACTTTCTCAGTCGTGTCCCTCAGTGGGACCCATTAAAAGTCCAAGAAAGTTTGGATGGATTCTGACTTGGAGTTCTGGAGAAGTTTCTTCAGCTCCCTCTCAGGGACAGATGTTCAGGGCCTGAGCACAAAGCCCCAGAGGCTCATTAAAATCCTAGTGCTGTGTCTGTGCTGATGAGCTGGGCTAGGCTCCTGGCACAGAGGCAGCTCCTGGTAACCAAGAAGAGCTTCAAAAGCACATTTCTCTTGATGAGCAGCTTTTCTCCAGCCCAGCAGGGCTGGGGCACTGCCTGCAACCACCCCAGACACAGCATAGAGGAAAAGAGAGCTTCAATCAGTCAGGACTGGGAAGGTGCTGAGAAGTGCCTGGGGCAGAATCACTGCCAGCCCTTGGCACAGGAACCTCTGGCTGCAGGACAATGCAGCTGCAGCTCCTGGAGCCATCTCCTAAAGCTGGAACATCCTAATGCCTAAAGACCCTGTGAGTACATTCTCCGATTCTCTCTTGTGCAGAGCAGCCAGGGCTGCCCATCTCCTGCAGCCCAGGGTGCTGTACTGGGGCAGGGACTCTGCTGTCTGCCAGGGACAGCTCTCAGCGAGCCCTGGCAGTTGCTGCCAGCGCTGGGGGACAAGATCTGGGTGGCAGGAGACAGCTGGTCAGGCTTGGAAGTTTTCTCCTTGTGTGGGGTGGATGCTGCATTGTTCAGGACTGCTCCCAGCAGGGCATTAAACTGCCAAACATTTGCAAATAGAATATACAGGGAGCACAGCAAGGCAGGGGCTGCATAAAAGAGAAAATCATGCTTTTTATTCTACTACTCTGGGTTACCTGGATGGGAACTTGCACACAGATACTAATCTCTCAGTTCACATTTAGGAAAAAAAAAAGTTATCTCAGACGTGAATAAACAAGATGCTGATGAAAATCAGCACAGGGCCCATCACAGGCAGCATCTTTGTCACTTTTCCAGTCTCCTCAGGGTTGCTCTGACGTTGCCATCAAAGCCTGCAGAGCCAGAGCTGCCCCTGGAAAGTGTCTGAAGTGGGAGGGGTCTGCAGGGCAGAGCTGAGCCCCCAAGGCTGGGCTGGGGTCTGGCAGCACTGGCAGGGCCCAGCCCTGGGCACAGCGAGCAGCTGCTGGCAGGGACAGCTCCAGGCAGCAGCGCCCTGGGCAGGCAGTAGGGGGAAAGTGCCCCCAGGCTGTGCTGGGATATTTCAAGTCCTCTCCTAACCCAACTATTCCATGGTTACTTTTCTTACAGATCCCCATGCCAAGACACAGAAAATGTCCAACAGCAGCTCCATCAGCCACTTCCTCCTGCTGGCATTGGCAGACACGCAGCAGCTGCAGCTCCTGCACTTCTGCCTCTTGCTGGGCATCTCCCTGGCTGCCCTCCTGGGCAACGGCCTCATCATCAGCGCCGTAGCCTGCAGCCACCACCTGCACACGCCCATGTTCTTCTTCCTGCTCAACCTGGCCCTCAGCGACCTGGGCTCCATCTGCACCACTGTCCCCAAAGCCATGCACAATTCCCTCTGGGACACCAGGGACATCTCCTACACTGGATGTGCTGCTCAGCTCTTTTTCTTTATGTTCTTCATTGGATCAGAGCTTTCCCTCCTGACCATCATGTGCTACGACCGCTATGTGTCCATCTGCAAACCCCTGCACTACAGGACCCTCCTGGGCAGCAGAGCTTGTGCCCACATGGCAGCAGCTGCCTGGGCCAATGCCTTTCTCTATTCACTGCTGCACACAGCCAATACATTTTCCCTGCCCCTGTGCCATGGCAATGTCCTGGGCCAGTTCTTCTGTGAAATCCCTCAGATCCTCAAGCTCTCCTGCTCCAAATCCTACCTCAGGGAATTTTGGCTCATTGTGTTTTCCATTTCTTTACTATTTGGTTGTTTTGTGTTCATTGTTGCTACCTATGTGCAGATCTTCCGGGCCGTGCTGAAAATCCCCTCTGAGCAGGGACGGCACAAAGCCTTTTCCACCTGCCTCCCTCACCTGGCTGTGCTCTCCCTGTTCATCAGCACTGGGTTTTTTGCCTACCTGAAGCCCCCCTCCCTGTCCTCCCCATCCCTGGATCTGGCCCTGTCAGTTCTGTACTCAGTTGTGCCTCCTGCCCTGAACCCCCTGATCTACAGCCTGAGGAACCAGGAGCTCAAGACTGCTGTGAGGAGACTGATGACTGCATGGTTTTGGAAATATTAAAGAGCTGGCCTATTTCTGCCAATCATTTGTAATAAAAGTAATTTTTTATACTTTTTGTTCATTTGGTTGTGAGTTTTTTCTTTTATTTACTTTTTTAATCTTCTCCACAAAGAAAGGTCACTTTTTATGCCATTTCCCATTTTGTTTCTCTCTACCATCCCTATGGTCACAGACTCTGTCAATGAGGGGCTATGCCCTTGCTTCCTTTAAACGAACTAAAGGATGTCCCAGCAGAGTTTTCTGCAGAGATGCCCTTTTGTTGCCTTCTCTGGAGCTGCAGCAGCAATGTCTGTGTGCAGAGCTGGGGGCAGATCAGTGCTGCCCCCGCAGCTGTGCCCAGCAGCAGCAGCACTTGGTGTTGCCAGTGCTGCTGCCGTGGCCCTGCCCCGCTGCCCTGGTGGCCCTGGTGTTGCTGAAGGGCCTGAGTGCTCTCGGGGCCGGGCACAGCCCTGGGGGTGGCAGTGCCGGGGCTGCAGCAGGGACAGGCCATGGGCACTGCTGGGGCAGCGCTGACACCTCAGGCGAGGGCCTGGGGAATCCAGGCTCCTCGCCCAGGCTCTCTCAAGAACACACCCAGCCAATGCTCAGCACAGAAAAGTCCCATGAGCAGCCCCAGGCTGGCCGTGGGCAGGCTGGGGGCAAACAGCATGGCTGGGGCTCTGCAAGGGCCCTGGGGTAGACGGGAAGGAGCAGCAGAGCAGGGGCTGATCCATCCCCAGTGTGCTGGACAGCCCAGGGCAGTGTCCCAGAGCGTCCTCATGGAGCTGCCAACAACATCCCCCCTCTGCAGCCCTGGCCTCTCCCCCAGCTCACAGAGGTGCCCCATCCTTGCAGTCACAGACACAGCAGCACTGGCTCAGGAGCCCCTGTTTGCATTGCACACAGCAGGGGGAGCACCCCCATGCTGTTGGTGTGGGGACATGAACCTGAGGGGGCACAAATGCCATCAGCCCCTGGGGCCAGCAAGGGCTGGGGGACACCAGGGAAACCACTCAGCTTTGTCCTGGCGTCTGCAGTCAGCCAGAAAGTTTGTTCCCATCAGCTGGGAGTTTCCTGTCCCACTGCAGACGCTGTTGCTCAGAGCCAGGGCTTCCCGGCATCCACCCCCAAAGTGCCCTTAGCATTTCCTTTGCTTCACCTTTGCTTTCTTTACTCTTTGCTTGTACAAATTTCTTCCTCTTGCCCACCCTTGTTCCCTCCCCTGCAAACAGCCAATCCCTGTTTGCCCTTTCCTCACTGGCCCCACTCCCCATTGCAGTTCCTGACTTGGCACCATGGGAATGTCCCTTGGGCAGCAGGATCATCCTACAAGTGCTGCAGGAATTGTCTGCAGGCTCCTGCAGTGCCTGGTGCTGCTCCCTTGCCAGAGGCACCCCAGGCCAGGGGGGCACATCTGGGCTGCTCTGTCTGGCTCTGGGGCTCCCTGTTCTGGGCAGTGAGGAGGGGCTGCAGAGGCTCTGCAGGACTGACAGGATGGGCTTTGGGGCTGGCAGGAGAAGCTGAGGGACCTGGGCTGCTGGAGCTTCTGAAGAGGAGGCCCAGGGCTCCTCCTGCAACTGCTCCAAGGGTGGTTTCAGAGAACCCCAGAGTCAGCAAGGCCGGATAAGGCGTTGGAGATCATCAAGTCCAACCTGTGCCCTGACACCGCCTTGTCTCCCCTGAGCTTCCTCTTCTCCAGGACAAACAACCCCAGCTCCCTCAGCCACTCCTCACAGCATTTCTGCTGCAGGCCCCTTGAAATGTGTCCATCCTTCCTGGACCCCTTTGTTTTTAAGGGATGTTTTCCTTAAAAAAATCAGTGCCTGATTCAGTACCCCACACATCAGCATCCTAAATAGATCAAAGTCTGCCCTTCCTAATTCCAGTGCAGAAGTTTTGTTGCTGCCCCTCCTTCTTTCCCAGAACATTGAAAACTTGATTATTTCATGGTCACTGTGCTCCAGGCAACCTCCGAGCCCCACATCTGCCACCAACCCTTCTCTGTTTGTGAACAGCAGCAGACAGAGCTTTCCTTGGCAGTGGGACTGTTACCCAAAATTTGGTAAAAAAGAAAACTCCTGAACCCCAATGTAGCATTAAGAAGCAGCATTCATTATTCAGCTGGATGCACGGGGAGAGCTCCTCCCAAAGCCGTGCATGGTGAGTACAGGAAAGTTTCTGTTTATATTCTGTATTTTGCACACATATTCATTGATTTTCCCTGACTAAACACACATATGATGATCATGTCCCGAAAATCATTAACATATTTCCCCTTCTCTTTACCCATGCATTCTTCCAGACCCGGGGGTCTCTCTGGTGGTCCCTGGTGATCTCGGAACCCAATGTTCCAGTGGGCCTGGCTGAGCTGGCAGGACACTGAGGTTGCTGAACTTCCAGTTCCCCTTCTCACACTATGGGCATTGTGTGGCTTCCGTAGGCCTGGGGTATTGGAGAACAAGCTCCAGGTGTCAGCTCAGCTGGTGGAGACAATTTATCATCTGGTAGCATGAGGTCACAGCGTGGGCTATACATCCCAAAGGGGGGATGTGAGGTCATGGAGGAGCTGTGACATCATAGGCCATATCTGTGACATCCCAGGGCAGTGGTCTGACATCACAGAGCAGACTATGACATCACAGAGTTGTCTGTGACATCAGAGACCAGCTGTGTGACATTGGAGAATGGGCTGTGACATCACAGAGCAGGCTTTGACATCCCAGAGGGGCTGTGTCAGGTCACTGGCTTGATCACTCCGCCCCAGCTCCCCCTCACAGTTTCTCCCAACAACACCAATGCTGTTCATGTCCAGCAGGGTCCCTGTCCCCCGGGATCCCCCCGGCCCACCTGGAGCCACAGCCTCCACCAAAGGATGTTCCACAGGATCCACTCCAGAGCCTGACATGGGGACAAGGGGCCAGGGCTGTGTGACCAGGACATCAAGGATGGGGATTATCCAGGTCACTGTGGCCTGGGTTGGGTTGCCCAGGACAGGAAAGATGTCTGGCAGCTGGAGCAGGGTCTGGGAAGGGCCTCCAAGGTGGGGCTGGAGCCCTTGGGCTGTGAGCAGAGGCTGAGGGAGCTGGGCTTGTCCAGCCTGGAGCAGGGAAGGCTGAGGGGCTCCTCATCCCAGGCTGGCAGTGCCAGCAAGGGGGGGATGGAGAACACAGAGCCAGGCTCTTCACAGGGGGCTGGGGGGAGACAAAAGCCAATGGGTGGAAGGAGAAAGAGGAGAGATCAGCCTGGGCATGAGGAGATGAAATGAGTCAGGCTGGTTTCAGAATTTCCTCAACACCAAGAGCAGCCTGACCTCCCTTCTCCACCCACCACTGACAGCTTTGCAAATCAGGAATCATTCGAGCTGTTTTACACCCACTCCAGGATGAGCATCCGGATACAGGAACTTAATTGTGTTTACATCGATCATAGAACCATGTTTGTCTAAATAATTTTATTATGGAAATCACGTGTGAATAGTGGACTCCTCAGACACTGCTGGGACATTGCACATAGCTCAGGGAAGAGCTGTGATTGATATTAAATTGTGTCCTGTTCAACTGTGGTCTCTTGGCCATGAAGAGAAACTTCCTGTGCCTCTGAGTCCCACCAGTTCCTGACCCCCAAAGGACACAAACCTGGTGAGTTCTGGTTCCCACTCCAGTGGTGGCACCTGCACCTCCCTCCATGCCCAGAGCAGAGCTCCCTTGTCCCATAGAGTCCCTGGCAATGCAGGGATGCAGGAAACAGGACAGGCTGTGGGAATTGGGGCAGGGCACAGCCAGGGATTTGGGGTGGTTGTGAGCCCAGGGCAGGACCCGGCCGTTGGCCTTGGTGAACCTCATCGCATTGTCCTGGTCCCATGGATGGTTCCAGCCTGGCCAGATCCCTCTGCCTAGCTTCCTGCCCTCCAGCACAGCCACACTCCCACCCAGCTTGGGCTCACCTGGGAACTGGCTGAGGGTGCCCTGGATGGCCTTGTCCAGATCAGCAATAAAGAGATTTCACTGACCTGGCCCCAACCCTGAGCCCTGGGGACAGCCCTGGATGTGACTCCTTTCCTCAGCTGCTCTGAGTGCCAGGGGTTGGATGAGGGAAATGGTGGGGAGGGGTGGGGACAAAGTGATTGATTGTCAGCCACAAAGGGTCTTGATTTTCATATCTGTTCAGACTGCATGAGGAGGTGCTGGGGATCAATTATCAGTTGGAGATTGCTGATATCAATCTATAAACAGGAAAACTAAACAGAACAAAACAATTCTCTCTTCATTGTTTTCGATATAGTAGATTCACTTTGAAAACACTTCTGAAATCTGTCTAATTAACCACAGAAGAACTGAAGATTTGAATTATTCCCATTGGCTTGTCTTGTTTGGATGTTTTGAACAAATGTGAATGAGCCTTTGTCACTGAATTCCTGAACTGAAGAGCTCAACAAAGAAGAGGCCTCTGAAAACTAAAGTTCATCAGCAACCTCCAAGGTGCTGAGGATCCATCCCCATCAGAGCAGCAATGAACAGAAATGGGCAAAGCTTTGTGGCTGCCCCAGCTTTGGCATGGGCCCTGGGCCTGGAGCAGGAGCAGCTCTTGAGGGCCACAAGGCCAGGGCTCTTGTGCTGCCTTGGGCAGATGGGATGGCAGCAGGGGCTGCAGAACTCTCAGCACCTCAGCCCGAGGGGAGCAGGGCAGCCAGGGAGCCTCCTTGGGCCTTGGCCAAGCACCTTCCCCCATGGCTGGGGCTGAGTCCTGTGGCAGCTGCAGCTGCTGCTGTGCCCTTGCCAGGGGCTGAGGCCGTGGGCATGGGGCAGTGCCCAGAGCAGCCTGGCCTGAGCAGACCTGTGGGGCCAGAGCCGGCTGGGCTGGGCTGGGGAGAGGCCCTTGGTGCTGCCCAGAGCTCAGGGCAGCTGGCAGAGCTTGCAGGGAGCTAGGCTGGGCTCAGAGAGCCTGGCCCAGAAACCATCAGTGCCCATCTCAGCCTGGCTGAGCGTGCAGGGGCCAAGAAGAGCAGCCCAGGGTCTGCAAGTTCTCTGGGTGGGAGCTGAGCTTGGGAGCCCTTGAGCCCTGCCAAGGGCTGGGGCTGCACCTCCAGCTCCAGAGGAGATGGGACAGATGGGAGCAGAGACAAATCATTCCTGCTGGATTCCTTCTTGTTTCTGCTTAAACAGGTTACCTAGATCCATATGTAGAAGAGGTGTTTTGTGTCAGATAACACTGGTAGAACTAGAAGATTAATGTTATTTACCTGAAAATAATATTTCATGCATAATACACAATAAGTAATAAAAGACACATATGATCAGAAGAGCATCTGAGTTTTTCAGAGGAGGAGAGTCTCATTGATATATCAGAGGTCAAACCTGTTCAAATACTTTCCTCAGGGCTTCCTTGAGATGAGAGGTGACCAGCAGAGGACAAGGCCAGCCAGAGCTCTCTGTCCTGGCAGGTTTTGTCTAGGAGAACCCTTGCACATAGGGAATTTTTCAGGGGGAGTATCAGTTTTGTCCATTGACACCTGGAAAGAGGGATGGTTCTTTTCCATAGGAAGGAAAGCACAGAGCCCCAGTGCTCCAGGGGCTGATGAGAGGCAGCCCTCAACATTCCAAGATTGGCTGGACCTGTCAGGCAGATCCTGGGAGGCCAAACCAGCCAAACCTGTTTCATCTACCCTTGGTTCCAGGAGGCCCTGCAGTATCACAATGTTCTCCTTGCTTCTGCAGTCACAATGGCCCCGTGATTCCATGAGGCCCTGCAGTGGTCTTTTGATTCCATGGGGCCCCACAGTATCACAATGGTCTCCATGATTCCATGGGGCCTTGCAATTCCATAATGCTCTCCATGGATCCTCAGTGCCCTGCAGGATCACAACGGCCCTTTGGTTCCACGAGACCCTGAAATGCAGCAATGGCCTCTTGGTTCCACAAAGCCCTGCTGCTTCACACTGGGCCCTTGGGACCATGTGGCCCAGCAGAGCCACGCTGATGGCCTTGGTGCCATGAGGCCCCTCAGTGTCACAATGGTCTCTTGGATCCATGGTACCTTGCAGTGTCACAACGGATACTTCATTTCTGAAGGCCCAGAAGTGTCACAATGGTCTGCATTGTTCCATTAGGCACGTGAGGAAGCTCTCAGGAAGTCAAGGGCAGGCAGGCTTGTTGGGAAAGGCAGCTTTTGTCTGGGAGCAACCCTGGATATTGGGAATTTTAGAGGGGAAGCCCATTCTGGCCATGAATGCTTGAATGAGAAGGGCAGTTCTTTTCCATTTGAAGGAAAGCCCAGAGCTCCAGGGTTTCAGGGGTATGTGAGAAGAGACCCTCGACATGCCAAGGGCAGTTGGACCAGTCAGGCCAAGCCAACCAGACCTGTTCCCTGTTCCCTGGGATCCATGGGGCCCTGCAGTGTCAGTGGTGGTGTCATATTGGATCCTTGGTTCCATCAGGCCCAGATGTGTCACACTGGCCTCTTGTGTCCATGGGGCTCCAGAGTGTCACAATGGTCCCTTGCTTCAATGAGGCTTTGCAGTGACATAGGGGTCTCCTTGGTGCTGCAGTGTCACAATGGCCCCTTGGTTCCATGGGGACTCACAATGTCAGAAGGGTCTCCTTGGTTCCATGAGGCCTTGCAGAGCCCCTTGATCCAACGAGGCCTCCAAGTGTCATCATGGCCTCCAGGATTCCATGAGGCCTCACAATGTCACAATGGACCTTTGGTTCCATGGGGTCCTGCATTGTTCCATGAATCCTTAGTTCCATGGGGCCCTGGAGCGTTACAATGGACTCCTTGGTTCCATGGTGCCACACAGTGTGACAACTGCCCCTTGGCTTGCCAAGACTCCACAGTGTCACAATGGTTCCATGCTTCCATGAGGCCTTGTAGTGTCACAATGGTCTCCATGATCCCATAAGGCCTTGCAGTGTCACAACAGACCATTGGTTTCATGGAGCCCCACGGTGTCACTGTGGTCCCCTTGGCTCCACAAGGCTCTGAAATGCCACAATGGCCCTTTGGTTCCACAAGGCCTCCAAGTGTAAAAATGGCCTCCATGGTTCCATGAGGCCCTGCTGTGTCACAATGGACCTTTGGTTCCATGATGCCCCAGAGTTTGACAATGGAATTGTTGCTTCCACGGTTTTAGAATGGACTCTTCATCCCATGGCCACCAACAGTGTTCACTGTTGTCCCCTTGAATCCACCAGGCCCTGCCATGCTCTAATGGCCCCTTGGTTCCAGTGGGTCCCAAAGTGTCAGAACAGTCTCCATTGTTCCATGAGGCCCTGCAATGTCACAGCGCTCCCCTTGGTCCCACAGGTCCCCACAGTGGAACAACGGACTCTTAGTTCCATCAGGTTCCTCAGTCCCAATGGTCTCCTTGGATCCGCAGGGTCACAGTTGCGCCTTGCCTCCATGTGGCCACGCTGTGTCACAATGGCTCATGGTTCCATGAGGCCACACAATTTAACAAGGGACCCTTGGTTCCACGAGGCCTTGCTGTGTCACAATGGACTTGTGGTTCCATGAGCTTTCACACTGCCAGCAGCAGTCTCCTTGGTTCTGCAGTGTCACCATGGACCCTTTGTTCCATGAGGTTTTGCAGTAGAACACGGTCACCTTGGTTCCGTGAGGTTCTGCAGTGTCACAATGGACCCATGGTTTCACCAGGCCGTGCTGTGTCACAATGGCCCCTTGGTTCCAAGAGGTTTCTCAGGGTCAAAATGGTCTCCTTGGATCCGCAGTATCACAACAGGCCATTGGTTCAATGTGGCCCCAATGTGCCAAAATGGATTTTGGTTCCATGGGGTTCTGCTCTGTCACAATGGACCCTTTGTTCCATGAGTTTGCTCAGTGTCACAGCTGACTCCTTGGTTCTATGAGGCCCCGCTGTCAGCAAATCTCTTAAATATCAGAATAAGGCTCCTTAACACTCATTTGCTATTTAAGAGGGTATCATTTATTCAGGCCTGAGGTCTAGGAGGCATAGCCATCAATCTCACATGGACATGTAATTCTACCAGTTGGCCCTGCCAGAGCCAACTTGGGCAGCACTTTGGCCATGGCTGCTGGGCCTGGGCCTGAGGCAGGAGCAGGAGACAAGTGACCCTTGCAGGGCTGGGGCCTCATTGCCTCCTTGTCCCTGCTCAGCAGCCTGGCAGGGGCCGCCCCATGCTCCTGCCCTTGCCATTGCACATCCCCACATGCCAGTGCCCATCCCAGCAAGAGCCCTGAGCAAGGAGGGAGGTACAGGATCTGCCTGGCCAGGGGCTGGGGCTCAGGCCTTGGCCCTTGGCATTCCTCAAACACATCCAGGTGTGCTCAGCACCAGAGACACCTTTGCCTTGTTTGTCTCCAGCTGTCATCACTGCCTCCAGTGTCCTGCTCTAACTGGAACCTGGGGACCCTTTCTCAGTCGTGTTCCTCAGTGGGAACCATTAAAACTTCAGGAAACTTCAGGCTTTCAATTTAAGTTTGAGTTCTTGAGAAGTTTTTTGAAGACACTCTCAGGGACTGAGTCTGATGTAAACAACAGCAAAGCCCTGAGAGGTTCATTAAAATTTTCCAAGTCCTGTTATGGAGAAAGATTTCAAACACCTTGTAAAAAAATACACATTCCTATTTTAAAGGAAGTATTTTATTTTATTTCTCTTTAGAGCAGATCTGGTTGCAGGATTCTGTGATTGATATTGACCCAGGGTCTCCCCTCAGCAGCTCTGGTCTGCTCACAGAAGCTGTGCCTGGAGCTCTGACCCAGTGTGGACAACCTTGCTCCACATTGTCCAGCCCCATCCTGTCTGTCCTCACTGCCCTGGGCCCTGCTGTTCTTGCAGAGCTGGATGCACTCAGCCTAAGAGCGGATTTCTCTTTTTGTACTTTTTGCAGCAATCTGAAACTGCTGAGTTTCCCCAGTGCAAACAGACACACTGCTCAGGCGTGTGCCAGCCCCAGGTGCCACCAAAGGCACTGCAGAGCTGCCCTGGGCCAGCTGTGAGGGTGGATCATCAGCCCAAGCTGCACTGGGCCCCTGCAAGGGGCGGTGGCCATGGGCAATGCACTGACCCCACTGCTGGGTTTGGCTGCCATGGCCACCGTGAGAAATGAAACTGTCCTTGGAAATACTGGGGAGGACTGGGACATACTGGGAACACTGGGAACGCTGTGGGAGAGACTGGGACATACTGGGAGTGACACTGGAGAGGACTGGGGCAAACTGGGGACTCAGGGAATGCTGAGGGGGAATTTGGGTGGATTGGGATGGACACTGAGGGTACACTTGGACATACTGGAAGGTACCAGGATATACTGGGAGTGATTCTTAGCGATACTGGGGACACTGGGGACATTGCGGGGAAGGCTGGGGACACTGGTGCATCCTGTGCATGACATTGGGGGGAAACTGAAAGGGACAGGGAAGAAACTCAGGTATATTGGGAGGGACTGGGCTGTACTGGGAGGGATTGGAGGGGTACTGGGTTTGTACTGGGTTCTACTTGGGTTGAAATGGGCTGTACTGGGATGGAGTGGAGGCTGGTGCATGGGCTGTTCCTGCCTCCTCCCCAAACCATTTGCCGAGGCTCCCGCCCATCACTTCCAGCAGCCTATCAGCGCCAGAAATCTGGGCCTGGGGGCGGTACCTCAATGGACGCCATCTTTTATTTTTGACTACAACTCCCATCATGCACCGTGGCCGGGTATAGCACCATTGCAGTCGGGACTACAAGCCCGTCAGGTCCAGCGCTCCACAGAACCCTGGGATCCGCCCCCATCTGTTCCCTAAGTGTCTGCCAGACCCTCCAGTATCCTTCAGTGCCACCTCAGCGCCCATTCCGGACAAAAGCGTCCCCGGATCCCCTGAGTGCTCCCAACCCCACAGATGCCCGGTACAGCCACTTCTGGGAATTCATCTCCTCTCATCTCCCGCGGCCCCAGAGCCCCTCAGAACACAGTCCCGCGCCAAAAAATCCTGCCGTGTCCCGCGCTCTAAGGAGCCCGGTTGGAACACCCAGAGATCCTTGCAAGTGCTCCCAAACAATTTAAGTTCCCCCGAGGTCGTCAAGTCGCAGCTTGGACACAAAAGTGTCCCCCAAGAGCCTTCCCGGACCCCCAAACATCGTGCTTGAACCACTTCCGTAACTACAGCTCCCATCATGCTCCGCGCCTCACCGAGAGCCATTGCAGCTGCGCCTAGAACTCCCGTGATGCTCCATGACCCCGTTTAACCCTTCGATACCCGCGCTTACAACTCCCATCACCCCCTGCTCCCCTTCCTGACCTCCAAGGGCCCTCCTGGACCCCCAAGTGCTGCCCCGCACCCCGAACTGTCCCTCAGAATCCCTGAGTACCCCTCCAAGTGCCCACCCGGCTCCCCAGAGTGTCCTCCAGACCCTCAAGTTCTCTCTGAATTCCCTCTCCAGACCCAAAACTCCCCTAAATGGGCCCCAGAAATGTCTCCATGGACTCCAAAGTGCGGCCCCTTGACCCTATTGGAGAAAAAGTTTATAAAAATGGTGCCAAAAAGACTACAAATATTATTAGTTACCATAAAGAGGAAGAAATAAATAGCCAATAAAGAATAAAGCTTAATTAATTAATGAACGGTGATGTGTTTACTTTGAACTAATGAGAAATAATTGTTTTGGTTGCTAAAATTGTATTGATTTTTAAATATAAATATAAAAATTAGGTAGTAAAATATTGAATAATACTATCATAATTAGAACAATATAATTTTGTTACTTAATTAAATTTTATTTAGAAGTAAAGATGCTTAAATTTTTTTCATGTTTTATGATGTGAGATATGGTGAGGTTTGGGTTGAGGAGCAGCTTGTCCAAACAGGCTCAGCCTGCAAGGGGCTCATTCTTCTCCCTGCCCAGACCTCCTAAGGAGACATTCATCATCAAGATCACCTGAGGAATGCTTCTGTCCCCTCTTCTCCGAAAGAAAAATAAAAAAATATTTCCTTGACTAAAACCAAAAATCCTTATGTGCACTTTGGAATCTCCCTCCTGAAGAGAACTCCAAACTGACTCCAATCCCTGCACAAGCCCTGGAGACCCAAAGACAATGGAAGGGAGACAGAGAGCTCCTGAGGGCTTTCTGTATTTTAATCAGCCCCACGCTGGATTTGGGGCTGGCTCCAGGAGCCTCAGGCACGCAGAGAAGGATGGAGAAGCTGCTCAAGGAGTCAGCAGCAAAACTCCAAGTGCCTTGGAGCATGGCTGGGCCCCAGGGAGGGCAGGGAGTGCCAAAGGCTGCCCAGGGCCGGTGAGAGCAGATCCTTGAGGGCAGGATTGCAGGGAGCCCAAGGCTCTGAGCAGGGAACTGCAATGCTGAGCAAGGCCTGGCTTGGCTGGGTTTTCTCTCCTTTCAAGAGTCTCTGGGTAGGCGCAGCTGGTTTCAGGTCCATGGTCCCTGTGCTGCTCTTGGCCTGTTCTGGTTAGGGTGAAAAAGGCAAAAAGCTCTGACCATGGTCCTGATGTTGTGTTATGTTTTCTCTGGTTAGAGGTGCTATTTTAATTCTTCATTTGCACAGTGGCTTGTTGTTCTCGGGGTTTTCATCAGGTCATTCTTTTCTTCCCGGTCTTATGGGATTTTCATATTTGGTTATTATGTGACACAGGCCTCTTCTTTATGGTGTCGGGTGGTTCAACATCTTAGATGAGAGTGGGAGTGATAGTATAAGGTTTTAAAATCATAAAATTCGGGGAAGTAGAAAGAAGTTAGACTTAGGAGGGCCCTAGAAAAATGTGAAAAATAGACTCTGAAAATGTTAGGCTTTGTGTTTGCCAGATCATGTGAAATTGCATTTACTTAAGCAATATATGATAAATGATATAATTGTTCAATGTGATGATTGTTTAGTAATTAAATATAATTATTGTATAATCATAAGAAGAATCATGAGAAACTATGTTAGATGTTTGAGGGGGGGTGTCACAAGGAGCCCATGCTTGGCTGAAATCTATGTATACAATAGAACAATATAAGTTTAGTTATTAACATGAAAGTTATATGAGGATTGAATAAAAAAACATGTTTGTCCCGAATGCATGTCGGAGACAGATTTGGGTTTGTACCCCTGACACCCAGAGCTCTTCAATAAAAGCACCTGCATAGAATCATTCTCGTGATTATGTGCTTCTGAACGCTGAAAGGAGCAGTGGGGGAACACCTGACAGTGAGGGGATTAACATAATTATAAATTCTTTAACTAGCATTGGAACTTGACATAACTATTAAACATTCAACAAACAATCTATAAATAACATTGGAACTTTATATTAACTCCTTTAACAATGAACTTTATATCAACTCCTTTAACAATTGATTTTCTACAATTTCCCCCTCTAATTGTTCGATTGGGCTCAAGCCTGCATCATTTAGCAATTACTTCTTCTTGAAAGTACAATTTTTAATATTGGTTGTATATTTGCTTGGCATCTTCATGTTCTTGATCATTCATTATCATGATTACTTTTACTTCTTTTTTATTAAGCTCTTTTGGTATCATTAAACTTGCTTGTACAGCAGATGCTACAACTCGGGTTATACAGGGGAGCATGCAAGGTAGGAGGATCAAACTAGCAATTTCACATAAGATGAAAAAGGTTTTTTTCCCACCAGTTTCCTTTTAATGACCAGAAATTGTCCCACCAGCTGGTATCGAATGTAGGGGTCCACTCTTGTGTTCCAACATAAGCTAACTTCCAGATTTCCTTTGAGATATTTCTAATGACTTCACTGCAGTCATCCATTTCTAAGCAGCACTCAGAGGAGTTAAATTTTCCACATATGCTTCCATCATCAGCTAATAAATAATCTACTGCTAGTCTGATTTGATACACTACAGTTCTAGTCTGGGATAGTTGGTCATTTATGTGGTCTAAAGCTAGAGAGGCTCAGTTCGATACCATCTCGAGTACTGCTTGTAATCTCAGAACCTGATTTAACCCCGTATAAATTGGAGTCCAGTGTCCCCAGGACCCATCTTTAACCCGGGTCGCCGATCCATGAGTGCAAATTATTTCCTGGGGGCTCCATACTGTGTTTTTCTGTGTCTGTGTTCCTTCAATTTCAATTAAGTTTCTTTTTGGTCAGCTAGATTTGTTGAAATAGTCATATACTGGGACCCCTAGGTTCGATCCAGACTCTTTTGGGAGTAAGAAAAATGACGCTTTAATAATTCCGATAGTGCAAGTCCTGCTCCACTCCCCGGGTAATTCAGTGCAAGCCACATTCCCACATATCCAAACCAGGTTTTCTGGAGCTTTCCAGGAAGCATCGCTGATAGTCATTGGAAATTCCCAGTACTTGGATATTTCTCTCACTCCCCAGAATGGGTCTAATCCTTTTATTCCTTTATTTATTCCTTTATTTATTCCTTTATTTATTCCTTTATTTATTCCTTTATTTATTCCTTTTCCAGTACACTCATGGAGTTTAGATCCTTCTCGGTAGATACACCCTGTTTCTTTCTTCCCAATGGATTTCAGTGGTAAATTTATTATTCTAAATTATTATTATTATTATTATTATTATTATTATTATTATTATTATTATTATTATTATTATTATTATTATTATTATTATTATTATTATTATTATTATTATTATTATTATTATTATTATATAACTTATATTATATTATATTATATTATATTATATTATATTATATTATATTATATTATATATAATAGATTTTATATTGATTATTAAATAGTATTATTTTATATAACATATATAACTAATATATAATTAATATTAATAATAATAATTAATATATATTATATATATTATATAATATATATAATTATATATATTATATATAATTAATATTATTTTATGTATAATATATTGTATAATACATAGTATATATTATATAAATATAATATATATATTAGTATATATATTGTATATTATTATCTATAGAATATAATGTATATTATATATATTATAATAATATATATGATATATATAATATATTTTAATCAATATTATTATATATAATAATATAATAGAATATAATATATATTATAATATATAATATTAATATTATGTATAACATTAATATATAACAATAATATTATTTTATTATTATGATAATATAAAATAATATTTTAATAAATTAATATTACTTCTTATTATTTAATAAATTATGTTTCAATAAATTAATAATATTATTCATTCTTTAATAAAAATTAAAATTAATAAATTAAAATGGTATTGTTTATTATTTAATAAATAATATTTATTTATCCACTATATAAATAATAAATAATACTTCCAGTATTTATTGGGTTCTCTAGGGACCTACCCAGCTACTGGATGTTTTATTTCTAAATATCTCTTACAGGATATTTCTCCTACTGGGGTTTTATAAATTTATATATTTTATACATTTTCCCTTTCCTAGATATACACCACTCTTCTCCAATTATTTTAGACTTTAATTCCCACCATTCTTTTCCTCTTTGTCCAATAGCTGGTACCTTTTGTTTTGTTTGTGTCTATTTTAAGATTTCCATTGGTCTGAAGCTGATCCCTTCCCAAGGCCAGACTTCGGCCATTTGTCTATTTCCACAGATCCAGCAATTAGTAACATTTAACTCTTTCCTGATCTTTTCCACTAAATCTATGAACAAGTTTTTCCCATGAGATGTTTCTAGGTCTTCTTTCTCATTTACTGATGTTGTTACTTCTTTCTCTTTTATTAAGTCTGCCGTGCCTTTTTGATTGGACTTCCATTCAAAGCAAAGCCAAGCATCTCCTATATGACGCTTCCCAAGCAGTCATTGCAGTCATTCTATATTTTGTGAAATCCAGTAAGTCTTCCCTTCCCCTAGACAGGTTGCTAACAGAGAGAGGTTGACACAGTTTAGGTTTAAATTTGTATGTACTCGTATTAAAGATCTGGTTTCTTCCCCTCTGTAAAGGGGGTAGTAACATTTAGCACATGGGCTCTTCTGACTTCCCAGCGTGTTGTTAAACAAGTCAGATCAGTAAGAGCATTCCCAGGAGTCTGGTATGAGGCATTCCCCTAAACTCTACAACTACTGAGCTGCACCCAGTGATTGGAGTGGCTGTTTTTAGGCAGACTGTAGACTCACCCAGCCTTGCCTCCTGGTTATGCTTTTCTCCTACAGAAGAGCTCATTGTTTTTAGTACAGAGTTTTTATTCTCTCAGTGTCAACACATTTTACTTTTCTTTACTAATTTATTTTTGCCCTGATGGATGTTTTATAGGAGATTGCTTTGTACACTAAGATTGGAGTTAACTGGGGTATTTAAACTTTTTCACACAAAAACATGACCTAAAAACCTTGAACTCAATGGTCAGATGACTTTAAGAATTATCGGTATCCAAAATGATAGAAAAAATACTCCACACAAATAACGAGTTATTTACTCGTATGCCTAATCCTATAAAATCACAATATAAGCTGAAACAAACAAAGGCTCCAACACAAACTAAAAACTGTACATTCATTAATAAACACTAACTAATAATACAACAGAAAAGTATCTACTTGTCAAACTCAAAAGTAAAATATAAATAACATTAACTGCAATTTTTAACAGTTCTTAACAAGTTTTGTTTATTTAAACAGTTCTTAACAAGTTTTTGACTATTAACACTCTCTAATAGTCTTTAGGTCTCCTCTGGAGGGTTAGCTTTAGGATGTCTCTGTGACTGGTCACAATCCATTCATTAGAAGACTTAGTAGGGGATGTGGTTGGTTTTGACTTTTCAGTGGGAGGTGGTACAGGTCCTTTAGTCTGGGTTATATGTGTCCACCCCTTCTCTTGGGTCATATGGCTGTATTGGTGGTGAGTAGGACCTGAAAAGGGCCTTCAAACTTAGAGGTTAAAGGTGCAGAGTTCCACGATTTAACTAACACCCCGTCCCCTGGATTGATGTTATGTCCCTTAGTGTCTAAGGGAGAGGTTTGAGGGAGAAAGCCCTTTTTCCTAAGATCTTCTAACATATTTCCTATAGCCTTTAGATATTTTTGGGTGGCTGTCTCTCCTTCTGGATAAATTCCAATGCTCTATGAGGTTACCAAGAAGGGGAGTCTAACCATCATTTCATAAGGTGAGACTCTTATACCTGTTCGAGGCCTTGTTTTAATTTGTAACAGTGCTAAGGGTAGACATTTAAACCAATTCATCTGGCTTTCATTAACTAATGTAGTTAATGTGTTTTTGATGGTTTTATTCATTCTTTCTACTCTTCTGGATCTCTGGGATGCCAATGGGTTGTGCAACCTCCATTTCATTCCCAGGGCTTCAACAACTTGTTTTAAGACTTGGGCAGCAAAATATGGACCTCGGTCAGAATCGACATTATTTATCAACCCATATTGGGGAATGATGTTTTCTAGGATTGCTTTTGTGTCTGATTGGGCTGTCTCTGTTTTGGTTGGGAATGCCTCTACCCAATGGGTGAGGTGATCCACGGTCACTGATAAGTGTCTGTATCCCTGAACAGGGGACATTTCTGTGATGTCTACCTGCACGCTTTGGAACGGCCGCAAGGCCAACTCTCTTCCCCCAGATCAGACAGTACTCTTCTCATTAATTTCTGATTAATTTGTTGGCAAGTTAAACATCCCTTGGTAACTGCCTTTGCTATGGTATGTACTCCCATGCACATTTGATCCCTTGGAAAGTGGTCACAGAAGCCTTATATTCCCCAATGGGTCAACTCATATAACTCTGTCATCACCTTTCGGGCTAGAGCTTTATTTAAAATTTGCCGTCCATCAGGGGTCCACCATTCTCCATTTTCTTTTTGCTGTCCTCTCATATTTTCTAACTCTCTTAATTTGTTCTCGTCAAAGATGGGTCTTTCCTCTTTTCTTTCTCTACTAGGTGTTCCCTCTATCTTAAGAATTTTAATTGGTCTACCTTGGTCCAAGGCTACTTCTTTTGCTACTTGATCAGCTAAATGATTTCCCTTTATTTCAAGGGTGTCCCCTTTTTGATGTCCTTCTATGTGACCTTTGGCTATCTCTATTGGTTTCCTTAGGAACTCTAGTACTATTTTTCTTATCTCTTAATGTATTAAATTTTTGCCTTTAGAATTTATGTACCCCCATTCTTCCCATATTTTTCCAAATGTATGGACAATTCCGAATGCATACTGGGAGTGGGTTCCTTTATCTTTTTCTAGTAAATCTAGCCGTCTCTTCAGGGCATAGATTTCACAGCACTGGGCAGATCAATTTGAGGGTAGCTTTCCCATTTCCTCAACTTGCATGTTCTGCCCATTGATGATTGAACACCCTGAGACCTGTTTACTGGCTACCATTTGTGATGATCCACCTGTAAATAAAATTCTCCCATATGGGAAGGGCTCATCTTCTAAATCTTTTCTCACTTTAGTCTGCATTTCAATAATTTGTAAACAATCATGCTCCAGGTCTGTTTACAGCTCTCCCATGAGGAACTGGGCTGGATTTAAACATTTTGAAGGGACTAATTGGAGGCCCTTGGTACTTATTAGGATGACTTCATGGTTTAGTATTTGGGCGTCGGTTAGCCACTGAGGGGCCTTGTGACTTAAAACATCTTTCACATTGTGTGGGGTATGAACCCGGATCTTCCCCTTTCAGGTTAGTTTCTGTGTGTCTTCTAATGGGGTGGCTGTTGCTGCTATCACTTGCACACAGGCTGGCCACCCTCTGGCTACTGGATCTGGTAACTTGGAGAGAGATGCGACTGGCTTCCTGCATCCTCCCCTATCCCGTGTAAGGACTCCGCAAGCTGTCCCCTCTTCCACGTTTACAAATAGGTCAAAGTTCTTTATAAGGTCTGGTAGGCTCAGTACAGGGGCAGAAGCCAATTTAGTTTTCAGATTCCGAAGCTGTTCCTCGTCATTTGACGTCCAGGTTGCAGGCTCTGAGTCTATCAATTTGTCATATGGAAATTTAACACTTTTAGTATACTGATCAAGCCATAATCTGCAATACCCAAACAAACCTAGTAATTTTCTAACATCTCTTTTGGTCTTTGGGTCAGGGATGGACGGAATTCCCAAAATTCTCTTGGGGCTTGACCTTTTATACCCTTGGCCCATTATATGTCCTAGATATGTTACTTCTTGTTCCACAAATTGCAGTTTCTTTTGTGATACTTTTAGGCCTTTTTTCCCCTAAGAAATTTAGATGCTAGTATGTTAGAACTTCTAACTTTGTCTTGTTCTCACCCAGATACAAGTAAATCATCAATATATTGTAAAATAGGCACCCCATTCTCACGTTTTAAGTGTTCTAGGACCTCTTCTAAAGCTTGCCAAAGAGGTTGGGGGTTCTTTAAACCCCTAGGGAAGATGTGTCCACCTTCGTTGCTGTTTTCTTTTCTTTTAAATGTCCTCCCATTCAAAGGCAAACCAGTTCTGGCACTCTTCAGCCGGGGGACACACCCAGAAGTCATCCTTTAAATCCATGACAGAGACCCATGCATGCTCCTCAGGTACTTGGCTTCAAACGATGTATACGGGTTTTGTACTACCGCGTGCCTCGCAACCGTTCTTTTATTAACTACTCTGGAATCTTGTAGTAATTGATACCTTCCATCAGCTTTTCTCAACGCTAGTATGGGAGTATTATGTGGAGACATGCATGGTGCTAAAATCCTTCCTCTAATAGCTGGTCAGTTACTGGGGCTGGTCCTTTCTTTCCCTCTGGGGAAATTGGATACTGCCTTACCCAAATGGGGGAGATGTCTTTCTGCAGCTCCACTTCTACTGGTGAACTATTCAAACAACCAATTTTCCCTCCTCTGCCCACACATTTGGGTTGATTTCATCTATGTCTCCCTTTGTTAAGACCATTATTTGTACTACCATTTTTCCTTCTTTTGGCATTACTCCAGTTCTCAATTTGATTTGTAAATCATGTCCTAATAAATTACAACCTAACTTGGGGATGTAAATGAACTTAGCTCGACACTCTCTTGAATTTCATCTAATTTCTACATCTTCTATAATCTGGGCCTCAAATGGTTCTCCTTTGGCCCCTTGTACTTTGCAGACCTTTTTATCAACTGTGATTCCTGTTGGTATTTTAGTCACACATGACTTGTCTGCTCTGGTATCAACTAAAACTTCAAATTCATCATTCTGGGGACCAATCTCGAAATTTACAAAGGGCTCTTCTAGATGATTCATTAAATTCGCCAGGGCATTGAACCTATTCCACATACTTCTCATCTCTTCTTAAGTTTTTCTCTAGAGTTTCTTGCTCCCAGGCTATGGCTTCATCTAATTGGAGTTTCTTACAATTTCTCTTTAGGTGTCCTTTCTCTCCACAGTAATAACAATATTTGTCACTGAGTAGAGCCCTCGCCCCTTTTGGTCCAATAAAACCTTTGTCTCTTCTAAGTGGTTCTACTGGCGTGTATTTGTTGGCTCCCACACTTTCTCTGGCTATGGCTGCCATAATTTTAATTTTTATTTTTTGTCTTTTCTTCTTCTCTTCCTATATATACTCTTATGGCTTCTCACAGCAGTTCATTAATACTTTTTTCCTGCCAGTCCTCTATTCTTTCTAACTTTCATCTGATATCTTGCCAGGATGTAGTGACAAATTGTACCTTGAGAAGGACAAAATTTAAATTGTACCTAGGACACACTTCTGGGTGCCCTGGAGGACATGTGCCCCTGGCAGGGGGCTGGGGATCCCTGGCAGGGGGCTGGGGAGTCCTGGCAGGAAGCCAAAGACACCTGGGATTTTGATCTTAACCCATGGAGTAAATTACCACCCTTGTATGAAGAATTACAAGTAACAAAATTTAAGTAGAGGTATAATGAATCTGTCACAGGGTATAAAATGGTATTTTGGGGATTTTTATATAGAGGTCTAGGAGGCAAGATGGAGGGACTTGGGTGTTGTCCTATTCTTCTTCCTTCTTCCTCTTAGTCTCCATGTTCTTGGTGATGGTGGCATTTTAGGATTGGTTTAGAGTAGAAGTAGACTGTCTAACATAGGTGATAGGTATTGGGAAATAATGATAAATAAAGTACACGTAGTTCATAGTATAAAATATAGACACCAGCCCTGGGATGGGGAGTGTGCCTCTGTCTGACCTACTGAAAAGATCTCGTTAGGCCAGAGAAAAAATGTTATAGATAAGAAACGGTAAACAATCTTGGAAACCAGAGCCAAAGAATTCAGACTCCTTCTTTGGAACACCAGGCTGGGAAAAAAGGATTCTCGGGGTCATCCCTGACCGCAGGGAACCCGAGATTGGTCTTCTGGGCTATCTGGGTCAACATCAGAGTAAATCTGGAAGTTTTGCTTTAGCTTATTAAGCCATGGTGCTGGGGCCTCATCTTTTTCCTGGGTGCCGTCAAATGCTAACCTGGTAATACTCCCTCTAGGGACTGATTCTTTTATCCCTCTGGTTATCAGGGACCTGTGATCTCTCATATTCCTACTCCCCTCTTCTTGATTAGGGTCCCAGTCAGGCTACATTAAAGGCATTTTTTGTTACCTTGGGGCCCGGTTGGTTTTCTCGCTCACAAATTCCTGCAGTTCTTATTATTCAAGTCTCTTCTGGGGAAAATAGGATGTTAAAGATGGACTTCAATTCTCCCCATGTATAAATATTAGGGCTAAAAATGGATTAATTTGATTTGCTATTCCTACTGGGTCTTCCACTAAATTTTGCAATTCCTTCTTAAAATTTCTAAATTTGGACGAAGTCAAGGGAGCATTTACAAATCCAATCTCATTGGCCACCCTGCACATGGGAACTTCTCTGAGGGGGAACAATTTTTCACTTTACCCACTTTGGACCGGGTGTTACAACATCAGCTGAGGAGGCCGACTGGTTAACTTCACTCTTGGGCATGAGATTCTGAGATGTTGTTTGGCTTCTCATTTGTGCTGGGGGAGGCAGAGCGGGAACTTGCTGGTGAAAAAGGGGTGCATGAGATGGCAGAGCTAAGGGGACGGTAGTGAAGGGTAAAGAGAGTAAGGAGAGGGTTGAGGGGAAAGTGGTGGAGGTGTAACTGGGTTAAGAGGTGGTAAAGGAATGACAGCTGGGAGAGGAGGAGGAATTGGGTCCACAGCAAGAGGAATTGGAGGAAGGATTTGAGGTACTGCAAGGGTAGGAGGAAGTAAGTGGTCAAGGGGGTCCTATTTTTTGTCAGCCTTCTCAGCCTCTTCTTTTACTTTCCTAGCTTGCTTTCCCTCTTTTAATTTATAGACTCTTGTATTTTCCTCCTCTGAGGCGTACTTTAGCCAACAGGTGACATTCTGTATGTGATGGGCCTTTTGCAGGAACTTGGGGCAAAACAGAACGTGCATCTCCTTCGGACAGAGAGGTAGGTATCTCAGGATATATTTAAGGATGTTGTTAGCTCATGCAGAATGAAAATTAGAGAGGTGAAAGCTTAAGACTTAACCAGGCCACTTCTTTGAAGAATGATAAAAATGTATCTATAAGTACATTAATGGCAAAACGAGGTACAAGGACAATCTCCATTCATTATTAGGGGAGATGTGGTTACCAAATATGAGGGAAAGGCTGAGGAACTTAACCCCTTCTTTGCCTCAGTTTTCAAGAATAAGTCAAGTTGTCCTCAATAAAAGTGTTCTCCTGAGCTGGTGGATGGGCACAGAGAGCAGAACAGCCCCCCTGTAATCCAGGAGGAAGCAGCTGGGGACCTGCTGAGCCCCTCAGATGCTCACAGGTGTCTCTGGGAACAGATGGGATCCATCCCAGGGGGATGAGGGAGGTGTGGATGAGCTCCCCAAGCTGCTCTCCAACATTTCCCATCACTGCTGGCTCTGCAGGGAGGTCCCAGAGGACTGGAGGTGCCAGTGTGAGCCCATCCCCAAGAAGGGCTGGAAGGAGGATATGGGGAACTCCAGGTCTGTCAGCCTGAGCTGGGTGCCCGGGAAGGTAATGGAACAGATCACCCTGAGTGCCATCCCAGGGCACCCACAGGATGGCTAAGGCCTGGACAGGGGCCAGGCAGACAGGGACCTGGGGGCACTGATGGACAGCAGGCTGGACATGAGGCAGCAGTGTGCCCAGGTGGGCAAGAAGGCCAATGGCTCGTGGCCTGGATCAGGAATGGTGTGGCCAGCAGGAGCAG
The DNA here is from genome assembly GCA_036010785.1 of Ammospiza maritima maritima. Lineage (NCBI taxonomy): Eukaryota > Metazoa > Chordata > Aves > Passeriformes > Passerellidae > Ammospiza > Ammospiza maritima. The sequence goes on from JAYKTQ010000230.1 coordinate 49,297, forward strand.
GGCAGGGATTCTTCCCCTGTGCTAAGCCCTTGTGAGGTCATACCTCAAGTGCTGTGTCCAGTTCTGGGCCACAATTTAGGAAGGCCATGGAGGGGCTGGAGCATGTCCAGAGAAAGGCGTCAAGGCTGGGGAGGGGTCTGGAAAACAAGTCCTGTGAGGAGCAGCTGAGGAAGCTGTGATTGTTTATCCTGGAGAAGAGGAGGCTCAGGGAGAGAAAGTGGTGTCAGGACACAGGTTTGACTTGATGATCTCCAACGTCTTTTCCAACCTTGCTGCTTCTGGCACACTGTGAAACCACCCACGGAGCAGTTGCAACAGCGTCTGCAGTGGGACAGGAAAGTCCCAGCTGATGGGAACAAACTTTCTGGCTCACTGCAATGACCGTGACAAACCTGAGTGGTTTCCCTGGTGTCCCCCAGCCCTTGCTGGCCCCAGGGGCTGATGGCATTTGTGCTCCCTCAGGTTCGTGTCCCCACAGCAACAGCATGGGGGTGCTCCCCCTGCTCTGTGCAATGCAAACAGGGGCTGCTGAGCCAGTGCTGCCGTGTGTGTGCCTGCAAGGATGGGGCACCTGTGTGAGCTGGGGGAGAGGCCAGGGCTGCAGAGGGGAGATGTTTTTGGCAGCTCCATCAGGACGCACTGGGACGCTGCCCTGGGCTGTGCAGCGCACTGGGGAATGATCAGCCCCTGCTCTGCTGCTCCTTCCCATCTGCCCCAGGGCCCTTGCAGAGCCCCAGCCATGCTGTTTGCCCCCAGCCTGCCCACGGCCAGCCTGGGGCTGCTCACGGGGCTTTTCTGTGCTGAGCATTGGCCTGGCCGTGTTCTTGAGAGATCCTGGGCAAGGAGCCTGGAGCCCCAAGGGCCTGGCCTGAGGCGTCAGCCCTGCCCCAGCAGTGCCCATGGCCTGTCCCTGCTGCAGCCCTGGCACTGCCACCCTCAGGGCTGTGTCCGGCCCCGAGAGCACTCAGGCCCTGCAGCAACACCAGGGCCACCAGGGCAGTGGGGCAGGGCCACGGCAGCAGCACTGGCAACACCAAGTGCTGCTGCTGCTGCTGGGCACAGCTGCTGGGCCAGCACTGATCTGCCCCCAGCTCTGCACACAGACATTGCTGCTGCAGCTCCAGAGAAGGCAACAAAAGGGGCATCTGTGGTGAAAACTTTACCTGGAGATCCTTTATTTTATTTAAAGCCTCTGAGAGCACAGCTCCTCATTGACACCGTCTGGGGCCACAGAAAAGGTGGTGATAAAAGATTAAGTGCAGATGCAATGACCTTGCTTTATGAACATCTTTGAAATCTAATGCAAAGGAAAAAATAACTCAACAATCAAACCAAGAAGAACTATTAAAGATGACTTTTGCTATTTGAACTTTACTGAAATTGGCCCGCAGTTAATGTTTCTGAAATTGCCCAGTCATCATTTTGCACGCTGCAGCCTTGAGCTCCTGGTTCCTCAGGCTGTAGATGAGGGGGTTCAGGGCTGGAGGCACCACCGAGTACAGAACTGACACTGCCAGATCCAGGGATGGGAAAGAAGTGGAGAGGGGCTTCAGGTAGGCAAAAAATGAGGTGCTGACAAACAGGGAGACCACAGCCAGGTGAGGGAGGCAGGTGGAAAAGGCTTTTTGCCGTCCCTGCTCAGAGGGGATCCTCAGCACAGCCCTGAAGATCTGCACATAGGAGAAAACAATGAACACAAAACAACCAAATACCAAACAGACCCCAAGAAATGAAATCCAAATTTTTCTGAAGTTGGAGTGTGAGCAGGAGAGCTTCAGGATCTGCGGCACCTCACAGAAGAACTGGCCCAGGGCATTGCCATGGCACAGGGGCAGGGAAAAAGTATTGGCCGTTTGCAGCAGAGCATTGAGAAAGGCACTGGCCCAGGCAGCTGCTGCCATGTGGGCACAAGCTCTGATGCCCAGGAGGGTTCCGTAGTGCAGGGGTTTGCAGATGGACACATAGCGGTCGTAGCACATGATGGTCAGAAGGAAATACTCTGCTGAGAGGAATAACACAAAGAAAAACAGCTGTATAGCACATCCTGAGTAGGAGATGTTCCTGGTATCCCAGAGGGAATTGTGCATGGCTTTGGGGACAGTGGTGCAGATGGAGCCCAGGTCGCTGAGGGCCAGGTTGAGCAGGAAGAAGAACATGGGCGTGTGCAGGTGGTGGCCGCAGGCTACGGCGCTGATGATGAGGCCGTTGCCCAGGAGGGCAGCCAGGGAGATGCCCAGCAAGAGGCAGAAGGGCAGGAGCTGCAGCTGCCGTGTGTCTGCCAATGCCAGCAGGAGGAAGTGCCTGATGGAGCTGCTGTTGGACATTCCTTCACTCTGGCCATAGTGGACTGAAAGGTGAAAGAAGACATTGACAAGCTGGGACAGATTTCCTTTTTGATTTCAGATTTCTGCTCCTTCTGAGTTACTGCTTTATCTTCAGCATTGCACTCAGCCTAAATACTGGGGAGACCTGAGGGAAAAGAGGGCTTCCTGTGCTGCAGGGCAGTCAGACCCGCTGGAACCACACAGTTGCCCTTTGTTCATTTAACCTCTTTTTATTTCAGCGCCATCTTTAGTATTTTTTGAAAACTAAAGAGGACCTTTTCAATTCTCCAGTTTCAAAATTATTTTCTCCATGCCCTTCTCTCTTTCCCTATGCAAATGATCAGGAAGCGATACCAAGGGTTGGTCTGGCTGTCTGCTGCCTGGAGTTGTGCCTACTGGGAACTGTTTCTCTCTATCCAAGCCTTGTCCCTGCCATTCCTGCCAGAGCCCAGCCCAGCTCTGGGGGCTCAGCTCTGCCCTGCAGACCCCTCCCAGCACAGGGCACTGCCCGGGGCATCTCCTTGGCAGCAGGGCCTTAAGGGCAGGCCAGACAAACAGGGATGCTGCAAGCCAAGGTGCTGCTGCTGCTGTCTGTAGGGAGAGGAGGCTGAGGAGGCACTTTCTGAGGGAGATCTGAGGCACATCTGCTGATGCCCGGGGTGACAGTGCAGGAGTGTCAGTGACACAGCCAAAGATGACAGCCCCTTTCCCTTCCCTTTAGGAGAAAGCTGAGAGCAGCCCTGGCCATGCAGCACCATCTCCACAGCAGGAGGAATCTGCCCTTCCACCTCCAACTTCTCCCCTGCAGCATCCATGGGGAGCTGCCAGGCAGGCTGAGAGCTGCCCCTGGCAGGTGGCACATGCCCTGGGCTGGCCAAGAGCCCTGAGGGCTGCAAGAGCTGCTCTGCAGGACAGCCCTGGGCAGCCCTGGCTGCAGCCCCAGCTTCACCCGCTGCAGCCGTCCCTGGCAGAAGGAGCCGTCCTGCCCTGTCCCTCTGATGGTGCCCAGGACAGCCTAAGTCTGCAGCATGTCCTCCTCCTCCTCCTGTGCCACAAAGAAACTGGGAAAGTCCTCCTGACACATCCCCCAGGCTGTGGGATGTGCTGGCTTCAGGAGATCCCTCCAGGAGCACAGGGAACATTGCTCTGCACCCACACACTCACCATGCACAGGGCTGTGAAGATCTTTCCCCAAGTGAAGTCTCTGCTCAATCTCTTCCCAATCCTGATTGCCTTCAGCCTGTCTCTGCCTGGCTCCTGTCCCCTCAGTGCCTGCAGGCAGAGCCCTCAGCCCTGCTGGGAGAGGAGCTGGCCCTGGGAAGAGGCTGTTCCTTTAAAGCTCAGCAGCACAGACACAGTACAAGGCCTTTAATGAGCCTCTCGGGGCTTTGGTGTTGTTTACATCAGACTCAGACCCTGATAGAGTGCTCAAAAAACTTCTCAGGAGCTCAAAGTTAAATTTAGGCTCCAAAGTTTATGAAGTTTTAACAGATCCCATTGAGGGACACGACTGAGAAAGTGTCCCCAGGTTCCAGTTAGAGCTGAACACTGGAGGCAGCGATGTGTTTATTAAAAACATATGGATATTGATCTAGTACCAATGTCCAACTGTGATGGACAAAGACTCTCTAACACTTTAAATTTAGAAAGAGTACGTTTATTGCGATGCGGGGCAGCCTGCGGGATAGCTGGTACAAGGAGGCAATGAGGCCCTGTGCATGCAAGTGCCACTTGTCTCCTGCTCCTGCCTCAGACCCAGGGCCCAGCAGCCATGGCCAAAGTGCTGCCCAAGTTGGCTCTGGCAGGGTTGTCTTGCAGCTGCTGCACATGGCTGTGCCCTGTGCAGCCCAGGCTGTCCCACGGTGTCCCTGCCCTGTGCCTCTGTCCCTGCAGGCTGTCGGCATCCCCCAGCTGCCCCACGTGGCTGGCCCCGTCCTTTGCTGACAGCTCTGCCTCCTGCCTGCCTCTGCCTGCCACACAAAGCCTTGGGATGACCCAGACTCCTTCTGGGAGATGTGTTGCACCACAGCCCTGCCCTGGGATAGAAATTCCTTTCTCCATGTGCCTGGTGTGGACCTCCGCAGGTGATCTGTGTGGCATCATCTTTTTCTCAGGCTGTTTCATACAATGAAGAAGAACTCTACCATCTCTGAAACCACCCTCCAAGCCCTCTCAGGCTACTCCTGATGTGTTCTCAGTTTTCACAGCACTGAGGCCAGGGCCATCAGTCTCTCTGGGTCATGTGCTTTAAGCCTCCAAATCCCATCTTGGGAAGATTTTTTGTCCTTTCACAGTCTTTTCAGATTAAAATATGAAAAGAAAAATTGAAATATTTTATAGGCCTCTAGTGGCAGAGGAAGGGACATAGCCTTTAAAATGCTCAAGGAGAAATTCAGATTTGATATAAGAAAGAAATACTTTGTGGTGAGGTTGACAACTTGTAAACAGGTTGTCTATAGAAATGAATGCCCCATCCCAAAAAGTGTTCAAGGTCAGGAGTGTTGGTCATCTGTTCCAGTGGTAGTTATGCTTTCCCACAGCAAGAAGGCTGCAGTAGATCATATTTCAGGGCTATCTCAATTTAAAAAACAGAAGATAAATAATGTAAGGAACATTCTGACACCTCCTCATGAAAGACTCGCCAAAGGGGTCAATGACAGAGCTTTCCAGGATGACTTCAGCAGCTGAACATTGAGGGTTCTGCATCAGGTCTGAGGTTCATGATAGAAATCCACAAAGGACATTTGGAGAATGTGCAAGATTTCCCATGGAATGCCTAAGAAAGGACCACAGGAAGGGAAAGGGTGGCACCATGGTTTGTGGCGGAACAAACATGAATGAACAGAGAAAAGTAGATGAAAGAGCTGGTCATGTGTGAACATGATGGTCAGTGCCCATCCCTGGCCATGCCCTACAGCTGATTCCCACAGCCTGTGGCATTTCCTAAACATTCCATTGCCAGGAACTGTCTGGGACAAGGGAGCTCTCTCTGCTCTGGGTACCAAGGGATGTCCAAGTGTCACATACTGGAGTGGGGACCACAAATCATCAGGTCCTGTTTCCTCTGGGGACCCAGGCACTGGTGAGTGTGGGGCTGGGTGTAACCATCAGGGAACATCAAACCAGAGCAACCAGTGAGCAGCAGAGGCCAGGGAGCTGCTGTGTGAGATCAGCTCCTGCAGGGATCCACATGGTCTGCGTGTCTCTGCAGCTCTGCCTCTCCTCCTGCCATGGCAGAGCACACAAACAGCCCATCGCTGTGTCCCTTCTCCGCTGACTATGTGCTTTGGCCTGGCATGGAGGAGTCTCTGTGCATTTCCCTCCCCCATGGCTCTGCCCTTCCTTATCCAGCAGCTGGGGGGGAAGCAGGGCTGGGGCACTGCAGGGACCAGGCTGGCTCTCACAGGACTGTTGTGGTTGAAGAATGGTGCTCTCCAATTTGCTACTCCCACTACAAACCCAGACTGATATTCCCATCATCATCTCCATACCACAGGGGCTTTGCCTGCCTGGCTGGGCCCTGCTTGATCTCAGCCCATGTTACATAGTCAGGGATAACCTGGAGATGGTGTCCATGGTTAAATCCATCCCTTGCTCACGAGCCCATCTGGAGGTTCATCTTTTCACTGATGACCTGAAGTGTCCAGAAATAACTCACCCTTGTGTGGCCAGTCCAGACCCTCCTGAGACATTTTAATCCTAGCAGCCTTATCCTCCTGTCCATTGTTGCGATGATCTTCAGTGCCCGACTCTTGGGCAGGTGCGCATTCACAGGAGTGCAATATATGGTAGGGATAATTCATGCTATTGATGTATGGTATAAAATATTGTGAAATCCAAACCATGTCTTTTGACTACCCCAGCCAGGAGCAGCTGTCTTATTCAGATTCAACTAGTTCCCGGACGCATGTTAGGATAATGATCGACACCTTAACGTAAAAATAGAAGCTTCCAGGATGATGATCGTTGGTTTCCCGAGTTGTCGGGAGCCACCCAAAAGTGATTATCGCCCTGCTTATTGCATCTATCAAGATAGTCAGCGACGCCACCCTGATCCATCTGAATATACGGCTCCTCCGAAGCTGATCAACACCAATTGCACACTTGGACGAGGCTTTTGTCCACCTCTGCACATGGAAAGCAACAGCGATGCATGTGAAGAGACAAAGGAAATTTGGTCATCTTTGCCTCGGGCAGAATAAACTGTATAAGAACTCACTGCTCGAAGCCACGAGCGTGAACTGGGGGGACTATGACACTTGGGAGCTCAGATCCGTGTTCACCCAGTGCCGATCTCAGGCTCGATGCTGTCTCTTTGGCTGTGGTGGTTTCAAAGACTGAACTTCAGGCTTACAGACAAATTAATAACTCTTTGTAAAGTTTTGCTAATTTTGGCTCACAATTTGATCATTTATAGCAATCTGGTCGTTGGGATCAGTGGGAGAAATGTGGCATGCAATATGAGTGATTGGCAAGTCTCAATCTTTATTGATAGTTCATTGGTGTTAATGAAGCTTATACATACTGCAAAGGTGAGCTCACTATTGGTTAGTTACTTTTTAGCTAACTACGCCGACTTCTGCATTCTTGTATTTATTTTATTGAAACTATTCTTCATATTTCTGCTAAAGATCTTCTTCTCTATCCTGTTGTTGCACCAAGGGCACAATGTCTTTGCCTGTTATTGGACACTAACTGCTGACTCCTATACTTGTCATCTTCTAGCTTGACCAGCAGTATTATGTGGACATGACCTTTCTCAGCTAACCAACTGTCCACAAAGCTCTTCACATCTGGTGATTCTGACGTGATTTGAATTTGGGGTTCGGGACCCCTTCCCGCCCAGAAGGTGCCCCACTGATTTCAGCAGTCTGAGCAGGACTGGAGTCCACGAGGCTAATCAAAAATCACTAAACTGAAACTGGAGCCACAGAAAAAGAGGGATAAAAACGGGCCCAAACCTCAGAAAACTCAGCCAGATCCAGGGGATCTCCGAGCCCAAGGTGCTTTTTTTTCCACTCGGAAATCGATGTGCATGAAGAATCCACATGGGAAAAGGAACTGTGAGTATCGCGTGGTTGAGTGGGGTGTGACCAAACGTGTGTGTGAGACATGATTCTGTCACGCAGCATGTGTGGACACCACCATCGCAGTTCCACATCCCGCGAGGGACATGGTCGGTCAAGGGGGAAGTAGACACTTTTTCCTAATACACATGGGACCCGGGACTTGTAGGGAGTTCAAGGGGGGAAATCCGTCACTGTTAGTTCAGAAAGGAGAAAAGATGGTCCTGGCAAATTCCAGGAGCCCGTCTGTTAGCATTCAAAAACACATCATCACGGAGCGATTATATGCGGTGCTTTTTATTAAGAGCTCTGGGAATCGAGGTATATTCAACCCAAATCTGACTCCGACCATACATCTGAAATGATCATGTTTTATACTCTATCGCTACATAACTTTCATGTTAATTATTAAACTTATATTGTTCTATTGTATACATAAATATAGCCCCTCTCTGAATTTCTAACATAGTTTCTCACTATTCTTCTTATGGTTATATAATAATTACATTTAATTACTAAACAATCATCACATCTTACAATTATATAATTTATCATACTGCTTACGCAGGTGCAGTTGATCTGGGAAAGCACAAAGCCTAACATTTTAGATTCTATCTTTAACTTTTTCCAGGGCTCCACTATCATTCTTCCCCCTTTGAAAGCATTTTCACTTCACTATAGGTGTAAATGTTTTCACTTAATACAGTCCTTTATTCCTCAGTTCGTACTTGGTTCTTCAAATCCAGGGTTGATGTAAACGTTGTCGTGGATGCTGTTACGAACTGGAGAACCAGAAGATGGTGGGCGTGGATCTCGTGTTAGGGCCTTTATTATCCTCTGGTTCCAGGATGTTTTCTTCTATATCTCTCCCTTTAAGATGCTGTAAACTACCAAATTGCTAAGAATACAATTAGTAAGATTATCACACTCTCAATGATAGATTTAAACCATGAACTCACATTCCACCCCAATCCTTTAAAGATTTTTCCTAACCAGCTTGTAGCCAAATCCTTTTGCTCTTCTTGTGCTTCATGATCTATTTGTTTCAACTGATTTATATCATATTCTACATCTTCAGTTACATTTGGGATATGAATGCAGCAATGATCAACTTGTCCCTTTAAAAATCCACATACTCCATGCTCTTTCAGGAGTAACATATCTAGGGCCAATCGATTTTGTAAAGTCATTTTTGTGGTGGCTTGTAATTGTATATTTAATTCTTAAATCCTTCCCGGGTGACTCTTGCCAGTCTACCTACCTGACCTGTAAGTTTGTATAGCATCTCTCTGCTCTTATAGTTCGCTATAGGACCAAGCAATGACTCTAGGGCCCATCCAAATTTCACTCCACTAGAGGGTTCTTGCCAAGTGTCATCTGGATTTTCATTGTCTAGAACTTCTCGTCTTGCTCTTATCTGCAGAAGTTCATGTTTTCCATTAAATGGGGACTTTTTCCAAATTGGACATAAGGTTGGCAGGCCTAAAGTAATCTCCTTTACTTTCCCGTCTATAGGCAGATGTGTTGTCCAGGTACCATCAATTGCTGCCCATACAAATTGTCCTGGACCTCGGATTGTAATCCTGGTACACCCTATAACTGCTTTATAATTCACTTTGCCTTGTTTATGTTTGATCCCTTTGCAAGCACAACCAATTTGTAGGGCTATTGCCAGGGGTGGCATCTGTTTTATCTCTTCATCATCTGAAGTGCAGTCGTAAGTTTTATTACATGCCCACCAATTTACTTTGTATACCCTTGTTCTGCTACTAGTGTCAGTGTTCGTTATTGCTGGATCTGTTTCATTCTCGGGGCCTTCCCACTTAATACACCAAGGGGTGTTTGCCATATATTGGAATCTTTGAAGAATACTCACAGACCACGCACTGTCCCAAGGTTCTCTCTGATCTTTCTTATCCTTGGCCTCACATTCCCATACCAGAGTTGTTTCTGTAACTTGCCTCGATTCGGGTACCAGTTTACATGTAATTGTTTTGTTCTTTTGTATTTCAGGTAGTTTTGATGTTATGATTCCCCAATTTACTGGGTCTCCTGCTGCCTTTGGTATTGGCAGACAGGCAGTTATTCGGCTGGTGTTTTGCATTTTGGCAAAATCTTTGACTAATCCAATCATTACATTCTCAGCCCGAACTGCATTAGAAACCTTTATCACCTGTGTTTCCGTTTGTACCTCTCTCTTCATTCTAGAATGAAGAGTGGTTGGTTGATCATTTTGCATTCCACATCCCAAAGATATTAATAACCATAATGTTAGCACAATTACTGATAGCATTCTGAAAGCAATTAAACACGTCTTATCTGCAGCCTTTGTTCATTCCAGAGTTTATACAGTCTGTGATCCAGGATGGACTTTCTTCACTCGGATATAGTGGATCCAGGGTTCCACGCCGGCTACTTTGAATGCTGTAAAGGTGGTCAGTAGTACCTGATGGGGTGCACTCCACTTTTCTTTCAGCGGTTCCTCGTTCCAGTTCTTGATGTACACCTCATCTCCTGGATGTAAGTTATGGACTGGGTTCTCGAGAGTCAGTGGTCTATTCCACACGAGGATGCTCCGGAGCCGAGCTAAAGTTTTCCCAAGAGACAGAACATAATTATACACTTCCTGCTTTCCTGTGATATGTACATTAGGGTTAGGCTCAGGAGATTCATATGGTTTCCCATGCAATATCTCATAAGGACTGACTGACATCCCACTCCTAGGCTTTATCTGAATCCTCAACAGTGCTATTGGCAAAGCCTGGGGCCACTGCAATTTGGCTTCTTGGCATATTTTACTGATTTGCCTTTTTAGTGTCTGATTCATCCTCTCTACCTGTCCACTTGACTGGGGTCTCCACGGTGTGTGGAGGTCCCATTTTATCCCCAGCAATCTACTTACCTCTCTTACTACTGTAGCTATGAAATGGGGTCCCCTATCTGATGATACCCCTAGGGGTACCCCAAATCTGGGAATAATCTCCTGTAGTAACCACTTAACTGTTTCCTTTGCTTGGTTCGTGCGACAGGGAAGGGCTTCTGGCCACCCAGAGAATGTGTCAACCTCCACTAACAGGTATTTGTATCCTCGAGTCCTTGGTAGTTCTACAAAATCTACCTGCCAATAGTCTCCTGGCTCTATTCCTATCCGAATTCTTCCTAGCTGTGCCTGTCGCCTGGCCACTGGGTTGTTTTTCAAGCAGATATCACATTTTGACATTACTGATTTTGCCATTGTTAACATCCGTATTGAAATTAAACTCTGCTTTAGCAATTTTACCAATGCCTCTGCTCCCCAGTGACATTCGTTATGTTTAATTTGTAGAACCTCTCTCATTATCAAGGGGGGGGTACCACTATTTGTCCTTGTGCAGTTACATACCATCCCTCTGAATTCTTTTGTACATTTAGCAAACGTGCCAGTCTCTCATCTTCCACTGAATATTTTGGTTTTGGAGGCAAATTGAATTGGGATACATTAAGTTTCAAAGGTATCAACGCCATTGTTGTTTGTACCTTTCAAGCAACCTGTCAGGCTGCCCAGTCTGCCTTTCAATTTCCCTCACAGATTTTGGAGTTTCCTGATTGGTGTGCTTTGCAGTGAATGATTGCTACTTGTTCAGGTTTTTGTACTGCCTTTATCAATTGCAGGACTGCATCCTGATGTTTAATGTGCGTACCCCGAGAAGATAACAGTCCTCTTTCTTTCCACAGTGCTCCGTGTACATGCACCACTCCAAAAGCATATTTTGAGTCAGTCCAGATATTTACCTTTTTCCCTTCACTTAATTCTAATGCCCTGGTTAAAGCAACCAGTTCTGCCCTCTGGGCAGATGTATTTGGTGGTAATGCCTTTGCCTCCACCACTGTATTGACTGTTGTTACCGCATATCCAGCGTATCTGGTTCCGTTTTCCACGAAGCTGCTCCCATCTGTAAACAGCTCCCACTCCGGCTGCTCTAGTGGGACGTCTTTCAGGTCTTCTCTTACTGAATAGGTGTACTCTATTACTTCTACACAGTCGTGTTCTAATGGGTCTTCTTCAGTTGTGGTACCTCAGAACAAAGCTGGATTCAAAAGGTTAGTTGTTTTTAATGTGACATCGTTCTGCTCAGTCAGGACTACCTGGAATTTCATCATCCTGCTGGGAGATAGCCAATGGCCCCCCTTTTGTTCTAAGACAGTGGTTACCATGTGTGGTACATAGACATCTATGTGCCTTCCCATAGTAAGTTTCCTGGCTTCTTGTATCAGGATCACAGTAGCTGCGACTGCCGGCAGACATGGGGGCCAGCCGGCACTTATGTTGTCGAGTTGTTTGGAAAAGTAGCCCACCGGCCTTTTCCAGCTTCCCAGATGTTGGGTCAGGACTCCTAGTGCTAGGCACAGCCTTTCATGTACAAACAGCTGAAAATCTTTAGACATATCAGGTAACCCTAACGCTGGAGCAGTTATCAGTGCTTCCTTTAATTTTAGGAAGGCTTCTTTCTGTGGTTTGCCCCAGGTGAATGGCTGTGTCTTCTGAGCTTCATACAGGGGTTTCGCAATCAGTCCATAGTCCATGATCCACAAGCGACACCATCCTACCATCCTGAGGAAGACTCGCAGCTCATGTAAATTCTGGGGCCCTGGAATAGCACAAATAGCTTGGATACGATTAGTACCTAGTTTTCATTGCCCTTGTGAAATTTCACATCCCAGGTAAATCACAGTCTGTTGTGTGATTTGTGCCTTTCCTCTGGATACTTTATAGCCTCCCATCCCCAGTGAATTTAAAATCTCAATGGTTACCCTGATACAGGTTGCTCTTTCTTCTGTAGCTATTAGTATATGATCAACATACTGCAACAATAAGTATTGGTCTCTTGGTACTTGCCCATTTTCAGTCCAAATTTCCAGTTCCTTTGCCAGTTGGTTTCCGAATAGGGTCGGCGAGTTCTTGTAGCCTTGTGGTAATCGTGTCCATGTGAGCTGGGTCTTTCTTCCGTTCCCTGGGTTTTCCCACCCAAAGGCAAATAGTTTCCTACTTTCTTTGTCAAGGGGGATGCAGAAAAAGGCATCTTTTAAATCAATTACGGTAAACATTTATATATCTCCTTTTTGGATGTTAGCAATGTATAAGGATTTGTTACCACTGGATAAATGTCCTTTGTTATTTTATTTATTGCTCTCAAATCCTGCACTATTCTATATTCACCATTTGGCTTCTTTACTGGAAATATTGGTGTATTAAATTCTGATTCACATTCTTCTAAATTTCGGTATTTCAAGAATTTCTCAATAATCTTTACTATTCCTTGCCGTGCTTCTGGTTTTATGGGATATTGTTTGACTTGTACAGCCCCTGCCCCTTCTTTTAACTCTACATGCACTGGTTGTGCCAATTTAGATTTCCCTGGTATATCCATCTCCCATACAGAGGGAATCACTGCATCTTCTACTTCCCTAGAGATAGAGGGGACAGGTTTTTCTTTAATCATTAATATCTGTCCCGTCTTTGATTCAGGTATTTTCATTATAAACTCTCCATTTTCAAAGGTTATTACCACATCAAGTTTTGCTAGCAAATCTCTCCCTAAAAGCAGAATTGGACATTCAGGTACATATAAAAATTTGTGTGTCATGACCTTATTTCCAAAACACAAATTTAGGGGTTGCAGGAAAGGCCGTTTTTCCTCTTTCCCTGTAGCGCCAACTATTGTTGTTTCCTTGTCCCCAATTTGTCCTTCCAAATCATTCAATACAGAAAAACTAGCTCCCGTATCTATTAGAAATCTGACCTCTTTATGCCCTAACTGTATATTTACAACAGGTTCCTTAACTTGTTCTGCCGGTTCTATGTCTAGTCAGCTGGTATACTCCCCCAGGACCATCTCCTTGGTAGCCTGCTGGAACTGATTGCCCTAGTCAAACTGGTTATTCAAACTTGGGCAATTTCACTTCCAATGGCCCTCCTGCTTACAATATGCACATTGATTCAGGCTTAACCCCTGGCTAACTGGTCTCCTACCCTGACCATTCCTGTTACGCCCCCTGAAATTTGGGTTCCCTGTCCCCTGTATTACTGCCAAAAGATTCTGCTGCTGCCTTTTACTAGCTTCTTTTTCCCGATTGTTATATACCTTCCAGGCAACCTCGAGTAACTTATCCAAGTTCCTTAATTCTTCCCCTTCTAATTTTTGCAATTTTCTACGAATGTCATCCTGTGATTGGCCCAAGAATATGAGAGCAAGCTGAACTTTTGCTTGCTCTGTATCCATTTGGAGGTCTGTATATTTCCTTGCTACCTCCTTAAGCCTCTCCAAAAATGCAGTGGGAGATTCCTTCTTTACCTGTCGAACCTCATATAGTTTGGACCAATTTATAGTTTTGGGCACAGTGTTCTGAACTCCTATTTGGATCCACTCTTGGTATTTCCGTAATCTCCTCATATCACACGATAAATTAGGGTCCCAATTTGGATCCTCAATTGGGAAATTCACATCTAAGTTCCCTGTTACCAGCCCATTTCTAATATCTTCTCTTGCCCTCTCTTTGGCTGCCTTGAGTACCATTTCTTTTTCAGTAGAATCCATCAGAGTATCTAATATCACCTGTATGTCATCCCAGTCAGGATTTTGCGTTTTCATAACCATTTTTACTACGCGTGCCACTTTATCAGGATTTTCTCTATGAGTTCTGGCTGACTGTTTCCAAATTAGTAAGTCTGCCGGAGAAAAAGGCACTTTTACAAATACTGGCCCTTCCACTCCGACACCTTGTCGCAAGGGGGCAATCACAATACGTTTTTGTTTGCTTATGCCATCTCTATGCACAACTGGAGCAAGCTTTGCCCGACCCCGGGTTCTATGGGCTATTGGGGTCACTGATTCATTACCATTGCTATCTTTTTCACTCGCATACCTCTTTCCCCTTTCTATCACAGTTAGGTTTTGCTCATCTTCCGAGGAAGAGGGATAGGGTGACGATGGGAGAGGAGGATAAAGAGGGAAAGGTGTACTAGATGAGACAGGTTCAGGGGTAGGTGGGTGAGGAGCAGGTAGTGGGATAGGGACAGATGAAACAGGTGGGATAGGGTTAAGTTCTCTTGTTCCTATTGGAGCTACTTGTAAATCAATATCTGTATAATTTTCTCTACTCAAGCTTTCTCTTAACGCCAAGTGTTCTAAACAATGTTCCTCACAAACCCCACACTTTGCAGATGTTTTAACCATTAATAATCCACATTCATTCTGCCATTCTGGCTTTCCCCATAAGTAGAAAAACAGATCAACATATGGGACTTCATCCCATTTTCCTTCTTGTTTACAAAACGACATTAACTGCGAAATAGTGTTATATTGCAGAGTACCGTATTTTGGCCATTTTTCGCCGTTCTCCAAGGCATATTCTGGCCACCATGAATTACAATAATCAATCAGCTTAGTTTTACGTAATCCTTCCCCAAAGTTGCCTTGTTTCCAATGTGCTAATAAGCACCCCAAAGGAGAATTTTGCGGGATAGGGGTGTTACTGCCCAAAATCCCTTTAAAGTTTCTCCATTTCAAAAATACCACAAATGCCGAACCTGCAACGCTTTCGCGATTGTCTTACGGAACGGCGCCTAGGCTTACACCAACAGAAATTCCTTTAGCCCAACCAAGCGTAGCTTTCGCTGCGTCTTATTGGCAGGCACCCAAACCAAAGTAAAAGTACCTTACCTTTCTCCTGGGGAGGTTTGTGAGCGGCGGAAGCGGTCGCGGCCGATGGGCTCCCCGAGAATCCCTTGGTGCCGGCTGGATCGTGATCGAGTAGTGAACTCGCTCAGCAGCACCCACAAGGGTCCCATCTTCGGGTCGCCAAAATGTTAGCGTTCAAAAACACATCATCATGGAGCGATTATATGCGGTGCTTTTTATTAAGAGCTCTGGGAATCGGGGTATATTCAACCCAAATCTGACTCCGACCATACATCCGAAATGATCATGTTTTATACTCCATCGTTACATAACTTTCATGTTAATTATTAAAATTATGTTGTTCTATTGTATACATAAATTTAGCCCCTCTCTGAATTTCCAACATAGTTTCTCACTATTCTTCTTATGATTATATAATAATTACATTTAATTACTAAACAATCATCACATCTAACAATTATATAATTTATCATACTGCTTACGCAGGTGCAGTTGATCTGGGAACGCACAAAGCCTAACATTTTAGATTCTATCTTTAACTTTTTCCAGGGTTCCACTATCATTCTCAGGACAAGTGCTCTCCTGAGCTGGTAAATGGGCACAGGGAGCAGAACAGCCCCCCATGTAATCCAGGAGGAAGCAGCTGGGGACCTGCTGAGCCACTCAGATGCTCACAGGTGTCTCTGGGAACAGATGGGATCCATCCCAGGGGGATGGGGGAGCTGTGGATGAGCTCCCCAAGCTGCTCTCCAACATTTACCATCACTGCTGGCTCTGCAGGGAGGTCCCAGAGGACTGGAGGTGCCAGTGTGAGCCCATCCCCAAGAAGGGCTGGAAGGAGGAGCTGGGGAACTCCAGGCCTGTCTGCCTGACCTGGGTGCCTGGCAAGGTTATGGAACAAATCACCCTGAGTGCCATCACATGGCACCCATGGGATGGCCAAGGAGTCAGAGCCAGCCAGCGTGGATTTAGGGGTGGCAGGTCCTGCCTGACCAACCTGGTCTCCTTTTATGACCAGGTGACCCACCTGTGGATGCAGGAAAGGCTGTGGCTGTTGTGTGCCTGGATTTCAGCAAAGCCTTTGACACTCTGTGACAGCATTCCCTGGAAAAGCTGCAGCCCACGGCTTGGGCAGAATCCCTCCTCGCTGGGAGATTTAAGAGCTGGCTGGAGGCTGGGCCCAGAGAGTGGTGGGGATGGTGCTGCACACAGATGTTGTCCAGGCACTGGTGGTGTCCCCCAGGGATCTATGCTGGGCCCAGTCCTGTTTAATATCTTCACTGATGATCTGCGTCAGGGGATCGAGTCCACCGTGCACAAATTGCAGATGGCACCAAGCTGGGTGTGAGTGTGGATCTGCTGGAGGGCAGGACAAGAAGACACAGCCTTAAGCTGTACCAGGCGAGGTTCAGGCTGGATAATAGGAAGAAATTCTTCACAGAAAGGGTGAGTGGGCATTGGAATGGGCTGGCCAGGAGGGAGGTGGCAGAGTCACTGTCCCTCTCCAGTGGCACTTAGTGGCACGGTCTGGGTGACAAGGCAGTATTAGGGCAATGGTTGGACTTGATGATCCCAAAGGTCTTTTCCAGCCTATTTGATTCTGGCATTCTGTGCACTCTGGGGCCATTGTGACACTGCAGGGCCTCGTGGAACTGAGAGGACCATGGTGACACCATGCAGCCCCATAGAACCAGGGGTCCATTGTGGTGCTCTTGAGCCAAATAGAACCAGGGAGTGCACTGTGACACTCTGCATCCTCGTGGAACCACAGAGGCCATTGTGACACTGCAGGGCCTTGTGTAACCAAGGGGTTTCACCATTTTGGCACTGCAAAACCAAGGATATCTTTGGGACACTCCAGGGCCCAGTGGAACCAAGGGGCCGTTCTGACACTGCGGGGCATCATGGAACAAAGGGGACATTGTGAAACTGTGGAGCCTCATGGAACGAAGGGGACATTGTGACACTGCAGGATGCTGTGTAACCAAGGGGCCACGGTGACATGATGGGGCCTCCAGGAATCTGGAAGAACGTTGTGACATTGTGTGGCCTCATGGAAACAAAGAGTCCATTGTGACACTGAGGGGACTTGTGGAGCCACAGAGACCTTGGTGACAGTGTGGGACCTCATGTAACCATAGGGGCATTGTGACACTCTGGGGCCTCATGGAACCAAGGGCCCACTGTGGAACTGCAGCACCAATGAGAACATTGTGACACTGTGAAGCCCCATGGAACCAAGGAGTCCATTGTCAAATATTGGGGCCCTATGGAACCCAGGAGACGAGTGTGACAGTGCAGGGCCTGGTGTACCAAGGAGGCCATTGTGACAATGAGAGGCCTCATGGAACCAAGGACATCTTTGCAGATGACACCAAGGTGGGTGTGAGTGTTGATTCTGTGGGAGCATAGGAGGGCTCTGCACAGGGACCTGGACAGGTGGATCTAGGGGGTGAATCCAACAAGGTCAGGTTTAACAAGACCAAGCGCAAGGTCCTGCACTTTGGCCACAACAACCCCTGAAGTGATATAGGCTGGGGACAGAGTGGCTGGACAGCAGCCAGGCAGAAAGGGACCTGCAGGGACTGATGGACAGCAGGCTGGGCATGAGGCAGCAGTGGGCCCAGGTGGCCAAGAAGGCCAATGGGTCCTGGGCTGGATCAGGAATGGTGTGGCTAGCAGGAGCAGAACTGCTGTGCCAGCCCTGATCTGCCCCCAGCTCTGCACACAGACATTGCTGCTGCAGCTCCAGAGTAGGGAACACAAGGGCATCTCCGGAAAAAAACTTGGCTGGGAGATCCTTTAGTTCCTTTAAAGGCAAAAGAGTGTGGCCCCTCATTGACACAGTCTCTGGCCACAGGGAAGTTGGAGAGAAACAAAATGAGAAAAGGCAAAAACAATGACATTCCTTTGTGCACAATATGAAAAGCTAATACAAAGGAAAAAACAACAAACCACAACCAAAGCAACAAGTATGAAAGATGTCTTTTAGTAGAAGTGATTAGCAGAAACTGGCCGGCAGTTTAATGTCCCGGAAAGCATCCAGTGATCAGTCTGCACACTGCAGCCTTGAGCTCCTGGTTCCT
This sequence comes from Ammospiza maritima maritima, assembly GCA_036010785.1. Classification (NCBI taxonomy): domain Eukaryota; kingdom Metazoa; phylum Chordata; class Aves; order Passeriformes; family Passerellidae; genus Ammospiza; species Ammospiza maritima. The sequence continues at coordinate 67,452 of JAYKTQ010000230.1, forward strand.
CAGGCTGTAGATGAGGGGGTTCAGGACTGGAGGCACCACTGAGTACAGAATTGACAGGGCCAGATCGAGGGATGGAGAGGACAGGGAGGGGGGCTTCAGGTAGGCAAATGCTGCAGTGCTGATGAACAGGGAGAGCACAGCCAGGTGAGGGAGGCAGGTGGAAAAGGCTTTGTGCCGTCCCTGCTCAGAGGGCATCCTCAGCACAGCCCTGAAGATCTGCACATAGGAAAAAACAATGAACACAAAACAGCCAAAACATAAACAGACACTAACTGCAATGAGCCCAAATTTCCTGAGATAGGATTTGTAAAAGGAAAGCTTCAGGATCTGTGGGATTTCACAGAAGAACTGGCCCAGGGCATTGCCATGGCACAGGGGCAGGGAAAATGTATTGGCTGTGTGCAGCAGAGCATTGAGAAAGCCACTGGCCCAGGCAGCTGCTGCCATGTGGGCACAAGCTCTTCTGCCCAGGAGGGTCCTGTAGTGCAGGGGTTTGCAGATGGACACGTAACGGTCGTAGCACATGATGGTCAGGAGGAAATACTCTGCTGAGATGAAGAACAGAAAGAAAAAGAGCTGAGCAGCACATCCTGTGTAGATGTTCCTGGTGTCCCAGAGGGAATTGTGCATGGCTTTGGGGACAGTGGTGCAGATGGAGCCCAGGTCGCTGAGGGCCAGGTTGAGCAGGAAGAAGAACATGGGCGTGTGCAGGTGGTGGCCGCAGGCTATGGCACTGATGATGAGGCCGTTGGCCAGGAGCGCAGCCAGGGAGATGCCCAGCAAGAGGCAGAAGTGCAGGAGCTGCAGCTGCCGTGTGTCTGCCAATGCCAGCAGGAGGAAGTGCCTGATGGAGCTGCTGTTGGACATTTGCTGTCTCCAGACATTGGAACCTTTTCAAGAAGGAATTACAGTCATAATTAGGGGAGATTTCTCACAGAAAAGGAAAAGCCCTTTCTCATAGATCATTTCCTGCCACTAAACAAGTACCCCTGTCTATGTCTCAGAGATCTTCCTTCAACTCTGTTGCTGGAGCCCTGATTGCTGCTGGCCAATGTTGTGTGAGGGACTGGACCTTGGTCTGCAGGACACCTGGGAGTCAGCCCTGACCCCCAGTCAGTGCAGGGGCACATTAAGGGCAGGGGACAGTCCTGGTTTTGGGATTTGTATAAAGACTGTTGAGTCAAGGCAGAGGAGCTGCCTGCATGAAGGGATGGGGATTGCAGGAGGCAGAACAAGAGATTCTGCTGCACCTAGGGAGAACAGAGAGTCCAGAGAGGCAGGAGGATTGTCTGAGGCTTAGTGCAGACTGAGGGGAGCTGCTCTGTCCCTCTCTCCTGTTCCAGCTGCGCTGCACTTACACCTTTCTGAGATCCACTCCTACGTTAGCCTGGGCAGCCAGGAGACACTGCTGAGAGCAGAGGGATCCCTGGCACACAAATTGGCTCATGCCTTTCCCAGAGTCAGGAGAGTGGGCTCATTGCCAGCCTCCCAGGCTGCCCTGCCCAGAGCATCCCGGGCACAGGGAGCTGGGACACCCCATTGCTGTGCTCAGCCTGCGCAGGAGGAGCCCAAGGGCTGGGCCTGGTCCTGCAGCTGGAACTGCCATTGCAGAGAGCCCCTCAGCAATGCCAGCAGCACCTGGGCAAGGCAAGGAGAGAGAGAGAGCCGTGCCTGAGGAAAAGCCTTTCCCTGGCCAGCCCTGCCCGGCCCCTGCCAGGCAGCAGCAGGGCAGGACAGTGGCCCTCAGGCCCCGGTCAGCAGGGAATGGGCACATAGCCACAGAGATGCCCTTCATCTCTGGGGCTGCTCTGCCGGCCCAGGAGGGACTGAGGGCCCCGAGCCCCCGGGCTGAGGGCTGTGCTGGCTGCAAGGGGACACAAGGGCTGTGCTGCTCAGGGCAGTGTCTGCCCTGCAGGGCATGCCCAGCAGGTGCCACATCTGCCCTGCAGCAGGGCTTCCCTCAGCACTGCCTCCCTCCCTCCCTGCCCACGGCTCTGCTGCTGGAGCTGTCCAAGCCCCAGCTGCTCCTGTAGCCCCAGGCTCCTTCCCTGCCAGAGCTGCCAGAGCCCAGCCCAGCCCCTGGGCCAGCCCTGCCCTTCAGCTGCTGGGCCCTGCAGGGATTAAAGAACAGCTCCCCCAGCCTGGGCACCATGGGAAGCTGACGCTGCATGGATCTGGAGGCTGGACAGGTGCAGGCACTTGCTGAGGTGCCAAGGAATCCTCAGGGTGATGATTTAAGAGTCCCAGCCCCTGCTCTGCCATGAACAACTGAGTTTCCATTGCCCCCAAGCTGAGCCAGGGAAAAGGGAAGCACAGATTCGGGAAAGCAGAGACCCAAGTAGGAAACTCCTGCCCTGAATGAGTTCATGACAAGTCGTCTCAGAAATGAGCAGGGCATGAGCTGAGCTCTGGGCAGTCCTGGCTGGAGCCCCAGCTTCACCCCATGCAGCCGTCCCTGGCAGAAGGAGCCGTCCTGCCCTGTACCTCTGACAGTGCCCAGGGCAGCCCTGCTCTGCAGGACATCCTCCTTCTCCTCCTCCTACTCCTCCTGTGCCACAGAGAAACTGGGAAAGTCCTCCTGACACATCCCCCAGGCTGTGGGGTGTGCTGGCTTCAGGAGATCCCTCCAGGAGCACAGGGGACATTGCTCTGCACCCACACACTCACCATGCACAGGGCTGTGAAAATCTTTCCCCAAGTGAAATCTCAGCTCAATGTCTTCCCAATCCGATTGCTTTCAGCCTGTCTCTGCCTGGCTCCTGTCCCCTCAGTGCCTGCAGGCAGAGCCCTCAGCCCTGCTGGGTTAGGAGAGGAGCTGGCCCTGGCAAGAGTCCTTTAAAGCTCAGCAGCACAGACACAGCACAAGGACTTTAATGACCCTCTCGGGGCTTTGGTGTTGTTTACATCAGACTCAGTCCCTCAGAGTGTCTTCAAAAAACTTCTCAATAACTCAAACTTAGATTGAAACTCCAAAATTTCTTGAAGTTTCAATGGGTCCCACTGAAGGACATGATTGAGAAAGTGTCCCCATGTTGCAGTTAGAGCAGAACACTGGAGGCAGTGCTGACAGCTGGGGACAAACAAGGCCAAGGTGTCTCTGGTGCTGAGCAAAGCTGGATGTGTTTGAGGAATGCAAAGGGCCAAGGCCTGAGCCCCAGCCCCTGGCCAGGCAGATGCTGTCCCTCCCTCCTTGCTCAGGGCTCGTCCCAGGATGGGCACTGGCACATGGGGATGTGCAATGGCAAGGGCAGGAGCATGGGGCGGCCCCTGCCAGGCTGCTGAGCAGGGACAAGGAGGCAATGAGGCCCCAGCCCTGCAAGGGTCACTTGTCTCCTGCTCCTGCCTCAGGCCCAGGCCCAGCAGCCATGGCCAAAGTGCTGCCCAAGTTGACTCTGGCAGGGCTGTCTTGCAGCTGCTGCCCATTCCTGTGCCCTGTGCAGCCCAGGCTGTCCTACGGTGTCCCTGCCCTGCGCCTCTGTCCCTGCAGGCTGTCGGTAACCCCTGGCTGCCCCACCTGGCTGGCCCCTTCCTTTGCTGACAGCTCTGCCTCCTGCCTGCCCACACAAAGCCTGGGCTCACCCAGGCTCCTTCTGGGGGATGTGTTGCACCACAGCCCTGCCCTGGGAGGGAAATTCTCATCTCCTCATGTCCAGTCTTGGTCTCCCCTTCTGCATTTGTGGTATAATTTCTCTATCTGGCTGTTTCCCATTATGGAGAAAAAGCTCCACCTTTTCCTAATCCTCCCTTCCAGCCCTTCCAGGCCACTGCTGTTCTATCCTCAGTCTCTTCACAGGTGAGCCCTGTGAAGGCACATCAGCCTCCATACATGAGTTATGTTCTTGAGGCCTGCAAATCCCAGCCTGGGAGATCTTTCCGCCCTCTCCAAGGTGTTTTCGGATGAAAACATTCAGCTCATAGTCTTAGAATATCACCAGAGGCCAAGACCAGGCAGAGCTGTCTATCCAGCCAGCTTTTGTCTGGGAGCAATCCCAGGATAGATGGAATTTTGGCAACCAAATTCCAATTTTTGCCATGGCCCCTGGACAAGGCCAGTTCTTTTCCATAGGAAGACAGGCACAGAGCCCTGGTGCTTCCAAGGAAGATGAGATGTGACCACAAGAAGCCCAGGCCAGGCAAATCTGGCAGGTTTTTCTTCTGCGAATACCCTTCCATACAGGAAATTTTTAATGGGGAATACCAATTTTGTCCATGGGGTTCATAAAAGAGAGACAGTTCTTTCCATAGGAAGGAAAGCATGGAGCCCCAGTGTTTCATGGGCAGATGAGAGGCAGCCCTTGACATTCCAAGATCTGCCAGACCTGTCAGGTCCCCCCTGGGAGACCAAGTCAGCCAGAGTTGTTCCATGTTCCCCCGGTTCTATGAGGCCCCACAATGTCCCAGTGGCTCTGTTGCTTCCATGAGGGCCTGAGGTGTCACAATGGCCCCGTGGTTACACGAGGCCCTGAAGGGTCCTAATGGTCTCCATAGTTCCATGAGGCCCCACAGAGCCATGGTGGTCTCTTGGTTCCATGAAGACCCACAGTGTCACCATGGTATCTCAAAGTGTCACAATGGTCTCCATGGTTCCACCAGGTCCTCACAGTGTCCCAGTGGTGTCCATAGGAAGGAAACAACCAAGCCCCAGTGTTCCAGGGGCAGATGAGGGGAAGCCACCAGAGGCCAAGGGCAGCCAGATTAGATGATGCTGGCAGATTTTTTCTGGGAGCAATCTCTGGATATAGGGAATTTTAGAGGTGGAATACCTTTTTGGCCTGGAGAAGAAGGACGGTTCTTTTCCATAGGAAGGAAAGCACGGAACACTGGTGTTTCAGGGCCAGATGAAAGGCAGCCATCAGAGGCCAGGGCCAGCCAGAGCTCTCTGTCCTGGCAGCTTCAGTCTGAAAGCAGCCCTTGGATATAGGGAATTTTGCAGGTGGAATCCAAATTTTGGCCATTTCTGCAAATATCTATGATATCTAGGATGGTTTTTTCCACAGGAAGAAAAGCACAGAGACCAAGTGTTGCAGGGGCAGAAGCAGAGAGAGAAGGCTCCTGAGAGGCAAACTCAGCCAGACCTTTCTCTCCTGGCACCTTTCATCTGGGGGAAATCCTTCGATATAGGGAATTTTGGAGGTGGAATCTCAGATTTGGCCATGGGCACCAGGATAGGAAGAAGAGTTCTTTTCATTAAGATGGAAAGTACAGAGCCCCAGTGTTTCAAAGGAAGATGAGAAACAGCTCTTCAGAAACCAAGGCCAGCCAGACCTGTCTCTCCTGGCAGCTTTTGTGTGAAAGAAATCCTTGGATATAGGGAATTCTGGAGGTGGATTGCCAACTTTGGTCATGGGTGCCTGGATGTGAAAGGTGCTTTTTTCCCATAAGAAAGAAAACCACATTGACCCTGTTGCCTTCTCAAGATGTGGCAACCTGGTTCTTAGTGCGGCACGGTGGCCCAAACCCAAGGGTCACTCAGTCCATATGCTCCTGACAGCAATGTGGTGGACAGCAAATGGCGTTTATTGAGGGGTCACAAGGGTTTTTATAGCTTGGGCAGTCAGTGTCATTTCCTACTGCCCACATCTGGCTGGGTGTGGCCAGGTGTGGAGCAAATGTCTGACTGCAGGGGGGTGGATGTCCTGACTGACCATACAGCCCGATTTCTTCCACACACAGATCCTTAACTCTCCACAATTCCCCCCTCCCTCATGATTAGTAAAAATTGTATAAAATTATAAAATGTAGAGGTTACAAAATTTCATGGGTTAGTAAAGTTAGTATAAAATTGTAAGTGTTAGTAACTGGCATGCCTTAAAGTAATTGTCAGCGCTCGACAAACATAATGTTAACCATTTCTAAATGCTTTTTAACGAATAGCACCAGTTTGTTTAATATGCAAGGCCCGAAGATTAGGGTTAGTAAGATTATAGTGAGTGGGCCTATAAGGGTAGAAATCAGGGTGGTGAGCCATGGGGACCGGTTGAACCACGACTCGAACCAGCCCTGTTGAGCTTCTCTGTCCGTTTTTCTTAGGTTTAGCCAGTTTCTCAGTTCGGCCATGGAGTCTCTCACTACTCCCATGTGGTCCGCATAAAAGCAGCATTCCTCTTTCAAGGCGGCACACAGGCCTCCTTGCTGCATGGACAAAAGGTCCAGTCCTCGCCTGTTTTGGAGGACAACCTCTGAGAGCAAGGAAAGGGATTTTTCTAGGGAAGAAATGGATTTCTCAATCCTCTGCAAGTCCTCGTCGACAGTCATCTGCATTGTGCCAGTCCTTGATGTTGTGTTGCAAGGGCCGAGATGCCTGTGGCAGCGCTGGTAGCTCCTAAACCGAGGAGCATTGCGATGGTGATGCCTGTTATCACTTCTCGTTTGTGGAGCCGGTCAGGTTCCTCGAACAAGCGGTACACCTCTTATTCCTGGTCATACAGGACTCTGGGGACAATTAAAATTTGGACACAAAAGTCAGTAGAATGATCGAATTTGTTAAGGGGTACACATGGGCTTACCCCGGATCGTTGACAGACCCACATTCCCGATGCAGCTGGGATCACCCACTGGAACTTCCCTCTCTTAAGTTTGACGAATTCCCGGCTTACATTGCCCATCTGCTTTGCCAAGGTTGCATTGCCAAAGCATTTGCCTAGGCCCGTAACCTGACTTAGGGTACTGCCTGTCCAGGGGGTGTCCCATCTGCATTGGCGTGGATTGTCTGACTTTGAGAAGATGAATGGGAGATTGAGGGCAACACCTTCGTAAAAAGGGCTTTGTGCATCATAGCATAACCAGCCTGACTCTGTGATGTTTGGGTTGGATTGGTTTAATGATAAGAAGATAGCATTTAACATGCCTAAGAATGGATTGGAGAGAGTTGGTTTGGCTAAGAAATCAGATGGGGAGGAGGTAAGTTTTAGCATCTGTGTTTTGTGGCTAGAACTACTGTTAGCTGCGATCCCCTTCCTGGGTCTACTCATTGCAAGAATTGGATTGGGTCCGACTGACTGGGATATTGGAGGTGGGAATCTGATAATTTGTATGTTCGCCCAGATGCGGCAAGAGAGATAAACAAGCGCTGTCCACATTTTGCCCGTGGCCCAGCCATCATGGGTCGGCTGCAGGATTGTTACTATATAGCCTGTGCAGGTGTGCTGTTTCCCACCTTGGGGCAAAACCACGTACCCATCCATACCAAATTTTGGTTCAAGACAGCCGTGGGGAGTATACTTAATTTGCAGGAACTTATCAGGCTGTTGTGGTTTCCATTCATTGCTTGTCACAATAGTTTCACACCCCCAATATCCACAATATCCATACCCTGGGTAATAACCGTAACTTTTTCCTGGGTTGGAAGCAGGGCACCAGTAGGTCTGAAATAATGTCATCTCCTCAAATTTGGGGTGCCCTGTATGCGAGGGAAAAATGTGTTTTAGCCTGAACTCGAAAGATGGGGTGTCGGCTGTAACAATTTCTTTGATGACCCCCTCACCTGAGAGATGGCATAGAACCCTCCTGAATGGCTGGTGAGGGTAATGTTTTGTGTCTGCCTGTCCTCCGCCTGCTAACCCTAGAAACAAGATCACACAGAGATACCGTTGCCGCTTTGATTTTGATGGTGCGAGCTTCTCAGGTGATGTCAGGTTGCTCGGGGGTCTCTCTCTCTTTCCTGGTAGTGGGGCGTATGGGTTGTGGGGGCGTCCGACTGGGGGCAGTTTACTGCCACGTGGCCTGCCTGGCCACACTTAAAGCATGCCATCACACTGGTTATTGCAGTGTGAACTGCTGCTTGGATGGGAGCTGGATGTTCTTCCTTTGCAACGTGTCTGATCATGGCAGCAACACTGGACCCGGGTGGCAGTGATCTTAAAATGTCCTTGGTGGCTGAGTTGCATTGCTGGCGTAGGCAGTCTGCTAGCACAGGACCCTTCGCCTCTGAAGGTAATGTAGAGGAATCTAATGCTTCCTGAAGGCGGTCCACAAACTGAGTGAAGCTCTCACTCTTACTCTGCTTTGTAGTGGACCATGGCAATGGTCTGGCTATTACTTTGGAAGCAACACGGATGGCTTCTCGGGCAGCACGGGTTGTTGTCATAACCTCAGGGGCCCACAGGCCCTCAGCTTGCGCCTGGGGGGTGATCATAGTGGGGGTCTGTGCCCATTAGCCTCTGTATGCTGGAGCTGTGCAGTGGATGGTCTGCTCCGGTTACCAAGGCTAGCTGCTTTACACAATTGTCCTCCCATTCCTGTTTAAAAACGATCATCCCTGCCCCATCGAAAATCATCCTGCAAGTCTGCTTAATATCAAAAGTTAGCATGTCATCCCCTCCAAAAATGCTGTCAATGAGTGTGGAAACCCTGGCAGAATTAATTCCCCTATCTGCAATTGCTTTAATAATTGCCTGTACGTCTTTCAGGTTTACCGGGGAATAGGTCCTTTGGTTTCCACCTGCTCCCCCCACCCGGACCGGAAACACCAGAGTGGCAGACGGAGCCCACTCCGTGCACGCTATTTTTATTTTTCGCCAGTCTGTAAGCGGGGTTCGGTCTTTCTCTGATAACCCCTTCACCCATGTGGGAGCACTGTGGCTAGTGACCTTATATGTCGCTGCTCTCTTTCTGTTAAAACTAGAATCCGAGTTGGAAACCTCCAATCCCCTCTCGAGCTCGGAGATCGAGTCAGAGTCCGAGCCGGAAGTCGACCGGCCGGATGTTTCCAGGCTGCTCTGCTGTTTTCTCGGGCTCCGATCCCGCCCCTTCTTGCGGGGGTCGGACCGTTCCCTCCCCCTGGGGTCCCCCCACCACCTGCTGTGGGAGGTTCTTGCCCTATAAGGACCTAATGTGAACTGAGCACTCTGATTGGTCATAACGCTCCTCCGTGGGGGCCGCCCCTTCTCCCCGCTCGCCCACACATGTGTTGTTAAGCAGCCTGACTACATTTCCGCCCTCCGTGTCTTCGTTTCTGCCCTGAACACGCGGTTTGGCGCCATTTTCAAACGGATATGGCGGGGGTGCTTTTTTATAAACCGCTTCGGGGTCCAATATTATGGCTGCGTTCCGCGCCTCCTCTGCTAGCCCCTGCCAAAACGTCTGCGCGTATTCCTCCCCCTCCGATGGTGAGTCCGCTTGCTGAGGGGGTTCCAGCATTCGCGCCTCCGCGTGCTTGCCCGGGTCAAAGTCCTCCGTGGTTTGCGTCGCTGCCCCTACCCCCCACTGCGGCATGGCTAATAAACAAGTTCGTGCTGCTTTCCAGGTTTCTTGCTCTTGCTGAGCTTTTTGCAGAGCCTGGATAACTCTGCCCCACGATTTTAGGGCTTTCCCTTAGCCTGAGGGCATCGTTTCCTCGGCCAGAGCCTTTGTACAATTATCCCAAACCTCCGGATGGAGGATGTCTACCGGGCTTTTTATAGCCCCAAGCTTAATCAGTCTCGGTAATGCAAGACATAGATCTTTAAGCTTACACTCAATACCCCATTGCGTATGCATCTGAGTTAAAACCTTCGCTATGGCTTCCATGGTCCACGCTGGTGCAGGGGTGTCCCCACCACTGCACTAGGCCAGCTGTGCAGCCGCCAGTCCCCTGTCCAGGCGATCCCCAAACCCTGGGCGCTGATCGGCCCCGGGTGTCGGCACCAGATGTCGCTGTTATGGCACGGCGACCTGGTTCGGATTCCGGCATGGTGACCCAAAGCCCAGGGTCACTTGGTCCACATGCTACAGACACCAATGTGGTGGACAGCAAATGGCGTTTATTGGGGGGTCTCAGAGGTTTATAATGGCTTGGGCAGTCAGTGTAATTTCCTTCTGCTCACGTCCAGCTGGGTGCAGCCAGGCACGGAGCAAAGGTCTTACTGCAGGTTGAGGGGGGCTTCCTATCTAACCGTACAGCCCGAGATCTTCCACACGCAGATCCCTGACTCTCCACAAAACACGTCTGCAAAAATTAGAGGACAAGATAGAGGAGGGTCACAAGAAACTGAGGGAGGAGATTAAAGAGAGCTTTCTCCAAATCTCGGCAGTACAGATCAGAGGTTCTGGTACCCAACGCAGATGTTCCCCAGATGGCGAAAGAAGGTACATCCCATGAGCTGAGCTGTGGTTCTACCTGCGTGATTGTGGAGAAGATATGGGGAGATGGCATGGAAAACCTACCGCTGCTCTGGCACAACGTGCTGTGGCACAACGCTGCTCTGGTGCGTAAACTGAAGACTCAGAGAGGAAGTTGCAAAAGGGAAGCAGCTCCAGTGGCCAGTAACTGAACTGTCACATATGATGATAATGACAATATTTTTGATCCCCTTGAAGGAACCTCCAAGACATATGCCCAGGGAAAGAAGGATAACCAGACTTAGAGGGGCCCTGCCTCTAGCCAGGTAGAGGCTGGGGAAAACCGTGTTTTTTGGACTGTGTGGATTCGTTGGCCTGGCACATCTGAACCACAAGAATACAAAGCTTTGGTTGACACTGGTGCACAATGCACATTAATCCCATCGAGACATGTGGGGACAGAGTCTGTTTCTATTGCTGGTGTGACAGGGGGATCACAGGATTTTACTTTGGTGGAAGCTGAGGTGAGCCTGACTGGAAATGAGTGGAAGAAACACTCTATTGTGACTGGCCCAGAGGCCCCATGTATTTTGGGCATAGACTACCTTCGAAGTGTGTATTTCAAAGACCCAAAGGAATTCAGATGGGCATTTGGAATAGCTTCTATAGAGACAGAGGGTGTCAAGCAGTTGAACAGCTTGCCTGGACTGTCAGAAAGCCCATCTGCAGTAGGTCTCCTGAAGGTGGAAGAGCAATGAGTACCAATTGCCACCTCAACAGTGCACCGCCGACAGTACCAAACAAATTAAGATGCTGTGATCCCCATCCACAAAATGATCCGTGAGCTAGAGAGCCAAGGGGTGGTCAGCAAAACCCACTCACCCTTCAACAGCCCCATCTGGCCTGTGCGTAAATCTGAAGGAGAATGGAGATTGACAGTGGACTATTGTGCATTGAATGAAGTGACTCCACCCCTGAGCGCTGCTGTGCCGGACAGGCCGGAACTCCAGTACGAGCTGGAGTTCAAGGCAGCGAGGTGGTACGCCATTATAGACATTGACAATGCATTTTTCTCCATTCCTCTGGCAGCAGAATGCAGGTCTCAGTTTGCTTTCACATGGAGAGGCGTGCAGTACACCTGGAACCGACTGCCCCAGGGGTGGAAGCACAGCCCCACCATCTGCCATGGACTGATCCAGGCTGCACTGGAAAAGGGTGAGGCTCCAGAACATCTGCAATATATTGATGACATCATTGTGTGGGGGAAGACAGCAGCAGGGGTGTTCGAGAAAGAGGAGAAAATCATCCAGATTCTCCTAACAGCTGGCTTCGCCATCAAGAAGAGCAAAGTCAAGGGACCTGCTCAAGAGATCCAATTTCTGGGAGTGAAGTGGCAAGACGGACGGCGTCAGATTCCCACTGATGTCATCAACAAGATCACAGCAATATCTCCACCCACCAATAAGAAGGAGACACAAGCTTTCCTAGGCGCCATAGGTTTTTGGAGGATGCACATTCCCGAATACAGCCAGATCGTGAGCCCTCTCTACCTGGTCACCCGTAAGAAGAACACTTTCCAGTGGGGCCCAGAGCAACAACAAGCCTTTGCAGAGATCAAGCAGGAGATTGCTCATGCAGTAGCCCTTGGCCCAGTCAGGACAGGATCAGATGTGAAGAACGTGCTCTACTCTGCAGTTGGGAACCATGGCTTGTCCTGGAGCCTTTGGCAGAAGGTGCCTGGGGAGACTCGAGGCCGACCACTAGGATTTTGGAGTCGAAGCTATAGAGGCTCTGAAGCCAACTACACTCCCACAGAGAAAGAAATCCTGGCTGCCTATGAAGGAGTCCAGGCTGCCTCAGAGGTAATAGGCACTGAAGCACAACTCCTCCTGGCACCCCGACTACCAGTATTGGGGTGGATGTTCAAAGCAAAGGTTCCCTCTATGCACCATGCCACCAGTGCTACATGGAGCAAATGTTTTGCTGTTATCACACAGCACGCCTGTATTGGAAAACTGAATTGCCCTGGGATTCTGGAAATAATTACAAACTGGCTGGAAGGTGAAAACTTTGGTCTCTCTGATGAAGGGGAACAAGAAGTGACACGGTCTGAAGAAGCTCCACCATACAACCAAGTGCCAGCAGAAGATACCCGATACGCTCTCTTTACTGATGGTTCGTGCCGCATTGTGGGAATGAACCGAAAGTGGAAAGCAGCCGTATGGAGTTCCACACGACAGGTGGCAGAGGCCACTGAAGGAGAAGGTGGATCAAGCCAACTTGCTGAACTCAAAGCTGTTCAACTGGCCCTGGACATTGCTGAGAGAGAGAAGTGGCCAAAGCTCTACCTTTATACTGATTCATGGATGGTAGCCAATGCTCTGTGGGCGTGGCTGGAGAGGTGGAAAGAGGCTAACTGGCAGCGTAGAGGAAAACCAATTTGGGCTGCTGAAGAGTGGAAAGACATCGCTACCCGGGTAGGGAAACTGCCTGTGAAGGTCCGCCATGTAGATGCCCATGTACCCAAGAGCAGAGCTAATGAGGAGCACCAGAACAATGAGCAAGTAGACCAGGCTGCAAAGATAGGGGTGTCCAAGATAGACCTAGATTGGGAACATAAGGGAGAGTTATTCCTAGCTCGATGGGCCCATGATGCCTCAGGCCACCAGGGCAGGGATGCCACCTGTAAGTGGGCACGAGACCGAGGGGTGGATTTAAGCATGGACAGCATTTCTCAGGTAATCCATGAGTGTGAGACGCGTGCTGCCATCAAGCAGGCCAAGCGAGTGAAGCCCCTGTGGTACGGTGGGCGGTGGTCCAAGTACAAGTATGGGGAGGCCTGGCAGATTGACTCCATCACACTGCCCCAGACACGCCAGGGCAAACGCTACGTGCTGACCATGGTGGAAGCCACCACTGGATGGTTGGAAACCTACCCTGTGTCTCATGCTACAGCCTGGAACACCATCCTGGGCCTGGCAAAGCAAGTTCTGTGGAGACATGGTACCCCTGAGAGGATTGAGTCAGACAATGGGACTCATTTCAAGAACCACCTTATCAATACCTGGGCTAGGGAACATGGCATTGAGTGGGTGTACCATATCCCCTACCATGCACCAGCTGCAGGCAAAGTGGAGAGGTACAACGGACTGTTGAACACCACATTGAAAGCATTAGGTGCGGGATCTTTCAAGAACTGGGAGCAGCAACTGGCAAAAGCCACCTGGTTAGTTCACACCCGAGGCTCTACTAACCGAGTGGGCCCTGCCCAATCTGAGCCTTTGCAGAGAGTAGATGGAGACAAAGTCCCAGTGGTACATGTAGAGGTTTATTAGGGAAAACAGTTTGGATTAATCCTGCCTCGAATACAGACAAACCCATTCGTGGGGTTGTTTTTGCTCAGGGACCAGGTTGCACATGGTGGATAATGCAAAAAGATGGAAGAACACGATGTGTACCTCAGGGAGATCTGATTGTTGGATAAAACCTGTATAAATATCACTGTTTGCTGAATGTTATTACCATTGTATGTGTATAGTTGTATAATGGATGTATCATGTATGTACTTGTAGAGTTAGAATTTATATTAGTGTTAGCAGTAAGCAGACGATATGGGGATAAGGGGTGGAATGTCCTGCGTTGACTATATAATGCTTCTATCCCCAGTCATCTCATTCTGTTTATGTTGAATAATAAGTTTTGTACCTTTAAGAGTGTTACAGAGAGTGAAGGGGGGGAGAGAAGAAGCGCGCAGTTTGTTTTCAGACACTGCGCTCACCTTCCACATTCCTGCTCCTGACTGTGTTGTCTGCGGACAGACAGCAGGACAGAGCTCTTCTTTTGCTTTTTAGTTAGTTCTCGCTAGCTGAGGTAGAGAAGTTCCCTGGGCTGTTTTTTTTTCCTTTTTCTTTGGACCTCTTGAAACTGCTCTGGATTGAACACCCAGGAGAGCACTGGCAGATGCGGCTGTGGCCCACCGGGCTGGGCCTGGGCTGCGACAATTCCAGCACCGGAGGGACTGATCAGAGACTGAGTGAGCTGAGCTACAACCCGGGGTTTTCTCAGTTTGTCATCTCTTTTAGAGTGGCAAGGGGTCACATTATTTGATATTGTTTTGGTTTTATTATTTAATAAACAGTTTTTTCCACCTTTCTCCAAGGAGGTAGTTTTTTTCCCTCCTGGACCAGTTGGGGGGAGGGGCTGATTGGATCTGCTTTTCCCACTGGAGCTCCTTTGGGGGATTCTCCCCCAAATTTGCTCTAAACCTGGACACAAGGATAGTTCCCAGTCAAAAGCTGCCAGGACTGTCTAGGTTCCTTTGGCTTCCTGAGGGCCAGCTCTCATCTGCCATTGAAACACTGGGGCTCTGTACTTTCCTTCCTCTGAAAAAGAACTTTCCTTCTTGTCCAGGTGCCCATGGACAAAACTGGGATTTGGCCTCCCAAACCCCATCAAACCAAGGACTGCTCCAGACAAAAGCTGCCAATATAAACAGGCCTGGCGGGCCTTGGCCTCCATGGGGCTGCCTCTAATCACCCTATGAAACGCTTGGGCTCTGCCCTTTCCTTCCTGTGGAGAAGCACTGTCATTCTGGTCCAGGCATCCATGGCTGAAATGGAATTCCATCTCCAAAACTCCCCAAATATCCAAGGGTTGCTTTCAGACAAAAGCTGCAAGGACAGACAGGTCTGGCTGGCCTTGGCCTTCTGTGACTGTGTCTGATCTGCCTTCAAAATGCTGGGGCTCTGTGGGTTCCTTCCTGTAGAAAAGAACTGTGCCTCTTGTCCAGGCACCCATGGCCTCAAGCACATGAACACTGTACAGAGACAGAGGAGCTCTGTGCTCAGTGGGGTGGAGACTGTGGAAAGCAGAGCAGAGCCCTGTGAGGGACTGAAAGGCAGTTTCAGTGATAGTGCATCCTTCTGACAAAGTAGAGAACAACCAGAGAGAACCTAAAAAATTAATTCCAAGGGCAGATGGGGAGGCTCAGACCAGGCACAAGGAGACAGGAATTTCTCTCCCAGGGCAGGGCTGTGGTTCAGCACACCCCCCAGAAGTCTGGGTCAGCTCAAGGCTTTGTGTGGGCAGGCAGAGGGAGGTGGCAGGCAGAGCTGTCAGCAAAGGAAGGGGCCAGCCAGGTGGGGCAGCCGGGGGATGCCGACAGCCTGCAGGGACAGAGGCACAGGGCAGGGACACCGTGGGACAGCCTGGGCTGCACAGGGCACAGGGATGGGCAGCAACTGCAAGACAGCCCTGCCAGAGCCAACTTGGGCAGCACTTTGGCCATGGCTGCTGGCCCTGGGCCTGAGGCCACGAGGGGACAAGTGACCCTTGCAGGGCTGGGGCCTCATTGCCTCCTTGTCCCTGCTCAGCAGCCTGGCAGGGGCCGCCCCATGCTCCTGCCCTTGCCATTGCACATCCCCACATGCCAGTGCCCATCCCGGGAAGAGCCCTGAGCAAGGAGGGAGGGACAGGATCTGCCTGGCCAGGGGCTGGGGCTCAGGCCTTGGCCCTTTGCATTCCTGAAACACATCCAGGTGTGCTCAGCACCAGAGACACCTTGGCCTTGTTTGTCCCCAGCTGTCAGCACTGCCTCCAGTGTTCTGCTCTAACTGCAACATGGGGACACTTTCTCAGTCATGTCCTTCAGTGGGACCCATTAAAACTTCAAGAAATTTTGGAGTTTCAATCTAAGTTTGAGTTGTTGAGAAGTTTTTTGAAGACACTCTGAGGGACTGAGTCTGATGTAAACAACACCAAAGCCCCGAGAGGGTCATTAAAGTCCTTGTGCTGTGTCTGTGCTGATGAGCTGGGCTGGGCACCTGGCACAGAGGCAGCTCCTGGCAACCAAAAAAAGCTTCAAAAAGGCATTTCTTCAGAGGAGCAGCTCCTCTACCAGCCCAGCAGGGCTGGGGAACTGCCTGCAGCCACCCAGGGCACAGCACAGAGGCACAGAGAGCTTCAATCAGTCAGGGCTGGGAAGGTGCTGAGAAGTGCCTGGGGCAGAATCACTGCCAGCCCTTGGCACAGGAACCTCTGGCTGCAGGACAATGCAGCTGCAGCTCCTCTAATCATCTCCTAAAGCTGGAACATCCCGATGCCTACAGACCCTGTGAGTACATTCTCTGATTGTCTCTTGTGCAGAGCAGCCAGGGGTTCCCAGTGCTGTCCTGCAGAGCAGGGTCCTGCAGCCCAGGGTGCTGTGCTGGGGCAGGGACTCTGCTGCCAGCCAGGGACAGCTCTCAGCCAGCCCTGGCAGCTGCTCCCAGCACTGGGGGACATGATCTGGGTGGGAGGAGATAGCTGGTCAGGCTTGGAAGTGTTCTCCTTGTGTGGGGAGGATGCTGCATTGTTCAGGACTGCTCCCAGCAAGACATTTAACTCCAGAGTATTTCTTAGCAGATTACAGAATGAGTAAAGCACAGCAGCGGCTATATAAAAGGGAAGAATCTTACTTTACTAGTCTACTGCTCTGGGTTGTCTGGATGGGAAATGGCCCATACATATTCATGTCTCAATTCAGGTTGGAAAAAAAAAAAATCACTCAGATCTGAATACACCAGGCAGTGAGAGCAATACAGGCAGCCGCAGCATATATTTTCCTGCTTCTTCAGGGTTGCTCTGATGTTACCACTGATCAGAGCCTTCAAAAGCAGAGCTAACCCTTGGCAGTGCCTGTGCTGGGAGGGGTCTGCAGGGCAGAGCTGAGCCCCCAAGGCTGGGCTGGGCTCTGGCAGCACTGGCAGGTCCCAGCCCTGGGTACAGGGAAGCAGCTGCTGGCAGGGACAGCTCCAGACAGCAGAGCCCTGGGCAGGAAGTGGGGGGAAAGTGCCCCCAGGCTGTGCTGGGATATTTGAAATTCTCCACAAACATAAATTTTGCGTTATTACTTTTTACAGAGTCCCATTTCCTGAGCCACAGCAAATGTCCAACAGCAGCTCCATCAGGCACTTCCTCCTGCTGGCATTGGCAGACACGCGGCAGATGCAGCTCCTGCACTTCTGCCTCTTGCTGGGCATCTCCCTGGCTGCCCTCCTGGCCAACGGACTCATCATCAGTGCCGTAGCCTGCGGCCACCACCTGCACACGCCCATGTTCTTCTTCCTGCTCAACCTGGCCCTCAGCGACCTGGGCTCCATCTGCACCACTGTCCCCAAAGCCATGCACAATTCCCTCCGGGACACCAGGAACATCTCCTACAGTGGATGTGCTGCTCAGATCTTTTTCTTTATGTTCTTCATTGGATCAGAGCTTTCCCTCCTGACCATCATGTGCTACGACCGTTACGTGTCCATCTGCAAACGCCTGCACTACGGGACCCTCCTGGGCAGCAGAGCTTGTGCCCACATGGCAGAAGCTGCCTGGGCCAGTGCCTTTCTCAATGCCCTCATACACACGGCCAATACATTTTCCCTGCCCCTGTGCCATGGCAATGCCCTGGGCCAGTTCTTCTGTGAAATCCCGCAGATCCTCAAGCTCTCCTGCTCCAAATCCTATCTCAGGGAATTTTGGCTCATTGTGTTTTCCATTTCTTTACTATTTGGTTGTTTTGTGTTCATTGTTTTCTCCTATGTGCAGATCTTCAGGGCCGTGCTGAAGATCCCCTCTGAGCAGGGACGGCACAAAGCCTTTTCCACCTGCCTCCCTCACCTGGCTGTGCTCTCCCTGTTTATCAGCACTGGGTTTTTTGCCTACCTGAAGCCCCCCTCCATGTCCTCCCCATCCCTGGATCTGGCCCTGCCAGTTCTGTACTCAGTGGTGCCTCCTGCCCTGAACCCCCTCATCTACAGCCTGAGGAACCAGGAGCTCAAGGCTGCTGTGAGGAGACTGATGACTGCATGGTTTTGGAAATATTAAAGAGCTGGCCTATTTCTGCTAATCATTTGTAATAAAAGTAATTTTTTATACTTTTTGTTCATTTGGTTGTGGGTTTTCTCTTTTATTTGCTTTTTTAATCTTGTCAACAAAGAAAGGTCACTTTTTATGCCATTTCCCATTTTGTTTCTCTCTACCATCCCTATGGTCACAGACTGTGTCAATGAGGGGCTATGCCCTTGCTGCCTTTAAACGAACTAAAGGATGACCTAGCAAACTTTTCTGCAGAGATGTCCTTTTGTTGCCTTCTCTGGAGCTGCAGCAGCAATGTCTGTGTGCAGAGCTGGGGGCAGATCAGTGCTGGCCCAGCAGCTGTGCCCAGCAGCAGCAGCAGCACTTGGTGTTGCCAGTGCTACTGCCATGGCCCTGCCCCACTGCCCTGGTGGCCCTGGTGTTGCTGTAGGGCCTGAGTGCTCTCGGGGCCGGGCACAGCCCTGGGGGTGGCAGTGCCGGGGCTGCAGCAGGGACAGGCCATGGGCACTGCTGGGGCAGCACTGACCCCACAGGCCAGGCCCTGGGGCCTCCAGGCTCCTTGCTCAGGCTCTCTAAAGAACATGCCCAGGCCAATGCTCAGCACAGAAAACCCCTGTGAGCAGCCCCAGGCTGGCTGTGGGCAGGCTGGGGGCAAACAGCATGGCTGGGGCTCTGCAAGGGCCCTGGGGCAGACGGGAAGGAGCAGTAGAGCAGGGGCTGATCCATCCCCAGTGCGCTGGACAGCCCAGGGCAGCGTCCCAGTGCGTCCTGATGGAGCTGCCAAAAACATCTCCCCTCTGCAGCCCTGGCCTCTCCCCCAGCTCACACAGGTGCCCCATCCTTGCAGGCACACACACGGCAGCACTGGCTCAGCAGCCCCTGTTTGCATTGCACAGAGCAGGGGGAGCACCCCCATGCTGTATCTGTGGGGACATGAACCTGAGGGGGCACAAATGCCATCAGCCCCTGGGGCCAGCAAGGGCTGGGGGACACCAGGGAAACCACTCAGCTTTGTCCTGACCTCTGCAGTCAGCCAGAAAGTTTGTTCCCATCAGCTGGGAGTTTCCTGTGCCACTGCAGACGCTGTTGCTCAGAGCCAGCACTGCCTGGCAGCCACCCCCAAACTGCGCTCAGCATTTCCTTGCCTTCACCTTTGCTTTCTTTCTTCTTTCCTGATACAAATTTCTTCCTCTTGCCTATCCCTGTCCCCTGCCCTGCAAACAGCCCATCCCTGTTTGCCCTTTCCTCTCTGGCCCCATTCCCCATTTCAGTTCCTGACTTGGCACCATGGGAACGTCCCTTGGGCAGCAGGATCATCCTACAAGTGCTGCAGGAATTGTCTGCAGGCTCCTGCAGTGCCTGGTGCTGCTCCCTTGCCAGAGGCACCCCAGGCCAGGGGGGCACATCTGGGCTGCTGTGTCTGGCTCTGGGGCTCCCTGTTCTGGGCAGTGAGGAGGAGCTGCAGAGGCTCTGCCGGACTGACAGGATGGGCTTTGGGTCTGGCACGAGAAGCTGAGGGACCTGGGCTGCTGGAGCTTCTGAAGAGGAGGCCCAGGGCTCCTCCTGCAACTGCTCCAAGGGTGGTTTCAGAGAACCCCAGAGTCAGCAAGGCCGGATAAGGCGTTGGAGATCATCAAGTCCAACCTGTGCCCTGGCGCCGCCTTGTCTCCCCTGAGCTTCCTCTTCTCAGGACAAACAACCCCAGCTCTCTCAGCCACTCCTCACAGCACTTCTGCCGCAGGCCCCTCCCCAGCCTTGTTGCCCTTCTCTGGACACACTCCAGCCCTTCCATGTTATTCCTAAATTGGGGGGCCACAACTGGACACAGCACTCAAGGTGCTGCCCAAGCAGTGCTGAGCAGAGGGGAAAAATCCATGCCCTGCTCTTGCTGGCCACACCATTCCTGATCCAGGCCAGGAGCCATTGGCCTTCTTGGCCACCTGGGCACTCTGCTGCCTCATGTCCAGCCTGCTGTCCATCAGTCCCTGCAGGTCCCTTTCTGCCTGGCTGCTCTCCAGCCACTCTGTCCCCAGCCTGTAGCGCTGCAGGGGTTGTTGTGGCCAAAGTGCAGGACCCAGCACTTGGACTTGTTAAACCTCACCTTTTTGGATTTGGGCCCTGGATCCAGCCTGTCCAGGGCCCTCTGCAGAGCCCTCCTACCCTCCAGCAGATCCACACTCACACCCAGCTCGGTGTCATCTGCAGCTTTCGTGATGCTGGACTCATTCCCTTCATGCAGATCGTCAGTGCAGATATTGAAATTCACGCTGGCTGGCTCTGATCCCTCGGCCATCCTGTGGGTGCCCTGTGATGGCACTCAAGGTGATCTGTTCCATAACCTTGCCGGGCACCCAGGTCAGGCTGACAGGCCTGGAGTTCCCTAGCTCCTCCTTCCAGCCCTTCTTGGGGATGGGCTCACACTGGCACCTCCAGTCCTCTGGGACCTCCCTGCTGAGCCAGCACTGATGGTAAATGATGGAGAGCAGCTTGGCGAGCTCATCCACCAGTGCCCTTATCCCCCTGGGATGGATCCCATATACTCCCAGAGACACCTGTGAGCATCTGAGGGGCTCAGCAGGTCCCCAGCTGCTTCCTCCTGGATTACAGGGTGGCTGTTCTGCTCCCTGTGCCCAACTACCAGCTCAGGAGAACACTTTTCTTGAGGTAAACCTGTCCTAATATTGAAAATTGAGACAAACAAGATGTTAAGTAGCTCTGCCTTTTCCTTATCTTTAGTTACTATATTCTCCACTGCATCCAATAAAGAGTAGAGGTTCTCCTTATCCCTCCCATTGGTTTAATTTTTTTTATAAAAATATTTTGCATTTATTAACAGAAACTGCCAGGTTAAGTTCTCATTGAGCTTTCATGTCTCAGCTTTTCTTTCTGCTTAACCTAGCAAGATCCTTAAACATTTCTTAAGTTACCTGACCTTCTGTCCAAAGTTGATGCTCTCTCTTTCTTCCCCTGAGTTCCTACAAAAGCTTCATGACCAGCCAGGCCAGTCATTTTCCTCAATCGCTCATCTTTTGCCACACTAGGACAGGCTGTTCCTTCCCCCTTAAAATTACAATCTTGAAATGTGTCCATCCTTCCTGGACCCTTTTGTTTTTAAGGGCTGTTTCTCTTTAAAAAAATCAGTACCTGATTTGGTACTCCCCAAATCGGCATCCTAAACAGGCCAAAGTCTGCCCTTCCTAATTCCAGTGTAGAGGTTTTCTTGCTGCCCCTCCTTCTTTCAGAGAACATTGAAAACTTGATTATTTCATGGTCACTGTGCCCCAGGCAGCCTCTGAGCACCACATCTGCCACCAGCCCTTCTCTGTTTGTGAACAACAGCAGACAGAGCTTTCCTTGGCAGTGGGAGTGTTACCAAAAATTCGGTAAAACAGAAAATTCCTTAACCCCAATGTAGCATTAAGGAGCAGCATTCTTTATTCAGCTGGATGCACAGGGGAGACCTGCTCCCAAAGCCGTGCAGGCTGAGCACAGGAAAGTTTCTGTTTATATTCTGTATATTGCAGACATATTCATTGATTGTCCTGGATAAAACACAAATATGATAATGGTTTCCCCAAAATCATTAACACATTTCCTCTCCCCGTTACCCAAGTGTTCTTCTATCCTGGGGGTCTCTCTGGTGGGTCTCTGGTGGCTGTGGACCCCAATGTTCCTGTGGGCCTGGCTGAGCTGGCAGGACACTGAGGCTGGTGAACTTGCTGTTCCCCTTCTCACACAATGGGCATTGTGTGGTTTCCACAGGCCTGGGGTTTTGGAGAACAAGCTCCAGGTGTCAGTTCACCTGGTGTAGACAATTTATCATCTGGTAACATGAGGTCACAGACTGGGCTCTGACATCACAGAGCGGGTTATATTTGGTCATGGAAAAGCTATGGCATCATAGAGTGCCTCTGTGACATCACAGAGCCAATTGTGACATCACAGGACAGAGATCTGACATCACAGAGCAGAATATGACATCACAGAGTTGGCCCTGACATCAGAGACCAGCTGTGTGACATTAGAAAATGGGCTGTGACATCACAGGGCAGGCTGTGACATCCCCGAGGGGCTGTGTGACATCCCAGCAGGTCTCTGTCAGGTCACTGGGTTGGTCACTCTGCCCCAGCTCCCCCTCACAGTTTCTCCCAACAAGTCCAATGCTGTCCATGCCCAGCAGGGTCCCAGTCCCCCGGGATCCCCCCGGCCCACCTGGAACCACAGCCTCCACCAAAGGATGTTCCACAGGATCCACCCCAGAGCCTGACAGGGGACAAGGGGCCAGGGCTGTGTGACCAGGACATCAAGGACGTGGGTTAGCCAGGTCACTGTGGCCTGGTTTTGGTTCCCCAGGCCAGGAAAGATGTCTGGCAGCTGGAGCAGGGTCTGGGAAGGGCCTCCAAGGTGGGGCTGGAGCCCTTGGGCTGTGAGCAGAGGCTGAAGGAGCTGGGCTGGTCCAGCCTGGAGCAGGGAAGGCTGAGGGGCTCCTCATGCCAGCCTGGCAGTGCCAGCGAGGAGGGGATGGAGAACACAGAGCCAGGCTCTTCACAGGGGGGCTGGGGGGAGACAAAAGCCAATGGGTGGAAGAGGAAAGGAGAGATCAGCCAGGACAGGAGGAGATGAAATGAGTCAGGCTGCTTTCAGCTTTTCCTCAACACCAAAAGCAGCCTGACCTCCCTTCTCCATCCACCACTGACAACTTTGCAAATCAGGAATTGTTGGAGCTGTTGTGCACCACACCAGGATGAGCATCCTGATGCAAGAACCGAATTGTGTTTTAATCTATCATAAAACCATGTTTGTCTGAAAGTAATTTTAGTACGGAAATCACCTCTGGATGGCAGAATCATCAGACACTGCTGGGATGTTGCCCCTAGCTCAGGGAAGAGCGTGATTGTTGTTAAACTGTGTCCTGTTCAACTATGGTCTGTTGGCCATGAATTGAAACTTTCTGTGCCTCTGAATCTCATCAGTTCCTGACCCCCAAAGGACACAAACCTGATGAGTTGTGGCTCCCATCCCAGCGGTGGCACTTGCATCTCCCTCCATCCCCAGAGCAGAGCTCCCTTGTCCCACAAAGTCCCTGGCAAAGGAGGGATGAAGGAAACAGGACAGGCTGTGGGGATGAGGTGCAAGGCAGAGCCAGGGAGAAGTATGGCTTTTGCATCTGATTTAGCTGTGCCTTCCCTTGGCTTTGTTGGCTGACAACAAATGAACATCCCTCTGTCGAGAGAAGGAGACCCGGACACCAGATGGTTCATCACAGGTCCAGTTTATTGAAGAAAGCATCAAACACTAATACAGCAAATAATAAGCTTATGAATATTCTGTAAGCCAAGCAATCTATTGGTTAAACTATACCAATAACTCATCCACATTCCTTTGGGCCTACGTTCTCGACTTCTCATGTCTCGCTGTCCATTTCTTTATCATACTTCGCTAGGCCCAAGGACACCTTATCTTGCAGGTGCAAGATTTGGAATTAATCACGGTCTTGTACTTTATCATTTTCTAGTCAGCTACATTCCCAACAGACACCCTGCCTGCAAAAAGGCCACTGCCCTAGTTAGGACATCTTTACCAAATTAATTTGGCTGTGTCCTCTCTCTTCAAGCCACTCTTTGACAAAACTCTCCACATCCCTCTGTGTCTCGGGCAGCTCCTTCTCCAAGGACAGCTGGTGAGAGTTGGAGCCAAGGAGCTGAAAGCTGCAGGTGCAGCCTGGGCTGGAGGGAGCTCAGATTTGCACAAGGCTGCTCTGAGTGCCAGGGCTCGGATGGGGGAAATGGTGGGGTGGGGGTAGGAACAGAGTCTGATTGATGGTCTGATATAAAGGGTCTTGATTTTCATATCTATTCAAACTGCATGAGGAGGTACTTGGATTCGGTGTCAATTGGAGATTGCACACATCAATGAATTAACAGGAAAACAAAACTAAACTGGACCTAAAAAATCTTTTCTCACTGTCTTTTTAAATATCATGTCTTTGAATACACTTCTGAGATCTGCTTAACTCCAAATTATTAGGAAACTGAAATCAAATGATTCCCAGAGGCTTGGCTTGTTAAGGTGTTCTGAATGTCAATGAGTCCTGGACCACTGAATTCCTGCACTCAAGAGCTGAAGGCTGAACAAGCCTCTGGAGCAGGAAAATTCAGCAGCAGCCTCCAAGGTGCTGAGGATGTCAGCAGCCCCCGCTGAGGCCATCCCTGCCCAGAGACCGTGGGGGAATGGGCAGACAAGGAGAGCGTCCCTGGGGCTGGGGCAGCACAACTCAGAGGCACCAGCGGCTCCAGCTGGGAAATGGAGTGTGGAATGTGGCTGGGAAAGCCCTGCCTGGGCTGTGCCAAGCAGGACACACAAGCCCTGACTCCCATCCCCCAGATTACTCTCCCAAGGAGACATTTAAAAGGAATTACAATTGTTTGTTTCCACTGAGTTGGACTCCTTGGAAAATACCAACAAGAGGTTCTCAGGCACTCAAAACAACCAAACAGCCTTTACTGGGAACTTTAGAAAATCAGAGAAACTTTGGCAGAAGGTTTATTATGACATTGTAGTGGTTTTGATTTGTTAAGATTTTTCTAATTGGGAGATTTCCTAATTATTGTATTGATGAGTGTGGTGGGTTTTAGTGTCATTTAATTCTTTATGTATTTATTTCGTTGTGAGATTGGATTACGAGAAAGGTAAAGTATGCTGAAAAATTTAAAAGGGTTTAAAGGAAAATTTTATTAAAAATAAATTTAACAGCAAAAGGTAGTAAGAATTAAAATAAACTCTTTAGATCACTTTTTTATTCTCTACAACTTTTTCTTTTTACTGACAATGTAAAGAATGTAAACTTAAAATTTCTACTTAATTTACTGTTTGTAGAATACTCTTTTTTTTAGTTTAATTCTAAAATGTTGTAAAGATGAGTTGTTTAAAGATAACAGTTTTTATTATTTACTTCTAAAATTTTTTTTTATCTCTGGGAATAGAGGTCTTCTCTTGGGGATACTGGATTACTTTTTTCCCTTGCTTAATCATCTGATGAAACTACAGTTATTTTAACATTTGTTTACTTTAGTATGGAAGTTTTTGTTTGATATTAATTTGAATTCTTGTTTTTAGTTTTATGTGTAATAAAAAAAAGAGTTTTTTCTTTAGAGTTTATAAGAGGGTTTTAGTTTTAAGATTAGGGTATTTTTTTCTTCTTTTTTGAGTGTTAATTTCTTCTTTACTGATTTTCATAATTTAATATTTGTTTTTATATGCTTGTATTTTGGGGTTTTCTTATACTTGATGGAGGATTGAAGTATTGAAAGGACTAATACCTCACCTGCCAGTAACTTCTGGTGGAAGTTGTGTTTAAACTCTGTTAGGATTGGTTTTATGGTTTGTTTTTGGTTTTTTTTGTGTTTAATTTTAGTTGTAGGGGTATTTTGTATGGGTTGCAGGTAGTAGAGGTTTATGATTTGAAAGGTGTTGGGGGAAGGGGACTTGATGGTAAGATTTTAATAGGTGTGGCTACCTTTGTTGTGGTTAGGGTTTTGTAGAACCTTTCTTTTTCCTGTTTGGTAGTTGTTGGGGTTTAGTTTGGTTAGAATGGGGCCAATGGGGGGGCAGCCTGGGGGGTTGGGGGGAAGGGGCTCAGGCCACGGCAGGGTTAGTTTGGTTTGGTTGAGATGGGAGCCAGGGCCAGGCCCCGCTGCTTTTTTATTGACTAGAAAAGAAAGAGGAGGTTCCTGGGTTTTTTCATCTTTAACAAATGTGTTTCCCAGATGTTCAGTATCTTAGTAGTTTAACAGATTGTCAGTTGCACAAAATATTTTGAATTGCTTTTAAAAATTCTTCTAATGTCAAACTATGACAGACTTTCAATCAAAAAAAAAACACTTCTCAAAGCATTGACTTGGCCCATTCAACTTCACAAACTCTAAGCCTGTTCAATTCAATGTAATTCAAAATTTGCAGGAGCACAGAAACAGAAGACTCAGAAAGAGAGAAAGAAAAAAAAGATATAGAGAGGCACACACAGAGCTACCAACTCCTGGATTTCAGTGGTGTTCAGATGGAAATTCCAAAAAGAGGTAGGGCCAAGATGATTGCTTGTCTTGTGGTCAGCCTTCAATATCCCTTGGTCTTCATGAGCCCTTCCCCCAGGTGGGCCTTGGGCTCATTTGGTCCCTCAGGAGCTGGGCTGGGGGCTGCAGAGGTGGCCGTGGAGCATTGCCTGTGCTGTGCCAGGGACAACAGCCTGCAGGGACAGAAATGCAGGGCAGGGACACCGTGGGACAGCCTGGGCTGCACAGGGCACAGGGATGGGCAGCAGCTGCAAGACAGCCCTGCTAGAGCCAACTTGGGCAGCACTTTGGCCATGGCTGCTGGGCCTGGGCCTGAGGCAGGAGCAGGAGACAAGTGACCCTTGCAGGGCTGGGGCCTCATTGCCTCCTTGTCCCTGCTCAGCAGCCTGGCAGGGGCCGCCCCATGCTCCTGCCCTTGCCGTTGCACATCCCCACATGCCAGTGCCCATCCTGGGAAGAGCCCTGAGCAAGGAGGGAGGGACAGGATCTGCCTGGCCAGGGGCTGGGGCTCAGGCCTTGGCCCTTTGCATTCCTGAAACACATCCAGCTTTGCTCAGCACCAGAGACACCTTTGTCTTGTTTGTCCCCAGCTGCCATCACTGCCTCCAGTGTTCTGCTCTCCCTGGAACCTGGGGACACTTTCCCAGTCATGTCCCTGACAGCAATTTCTTCAAAGTGCAAGAAACTTCAGCATTTCAATGTAACTGAGTTCTTGAGTGTTTTGTGACATCACTGAGGGAGTTGTGACATCACAGAGCTGGCTGTGACATCACAGAGTAGGATGTGAGGCAATAGAGCCGACTCTGCCATCATAAAGTGTTAATCTGTGGCATCAAATATTGGTTTGTGACATCACCAGATGGGTATGCAACATCAGAGATCAGGCTGTGACCTCACAGAAAAGACAGTGACATCACATGGTGACTTTATGACATCACAGTGTCGTCTGTTACATCACAGAGATGGCTGTATCACATCACAGGGTGACGTCTCAGGAAGGCTGTGTGACATCACAGGCTGTTGTATGACATCACAGAGGGTGTGTTCCATCAGAGATGGCTGTGTGACAGCACATGGGACTGTGTGACATCACAGGGTCTGTGTGAGGTCACTGGGGAGGTCACTCTGCCCTAGCCCCCTTCACAGTTCCCCCCAGAGCAGTCCAACCCTGCTCGTGCACAGCGGGGTCCCCTGTCCCCACGGGTCCCCCCGCCCCCGGTCCCGCAGCCTCCCCCAGAGGATGTTCCACGAGATCGACCCCAGAGCCTGACACGAGGATGGGAGGCTGGCGCCCCAGGGGTGGGACAGGGGGACAGGGACCCCCTGGCAGCGTCCCAGTGTTCCCCAGGGCCAGAG
The DNA here is from genome assembly GCA_036010785.1 of Ammospiza maritima maritima. Lineage (NCBI taxonomy): Eukaryota > Metazoa > Chordata > Aves > Passeriformes > Passerellidae > Ammospiza > Ammospiza maritima. The sequence continues at coordinate 94,763 of JAYKTQ010000230.1, forward strand.
CCTGGGCCAGGGCTCCTTCACCCTGTTATAAACGAGGGCTTGAGAGCGCTGAAAAAATCCCCGGCAAGGGAGCAGCAAAAACCAGATTTAATATTTAAGGACAGCAGCACAAAGTTCCTTGGCAAGAGTCACTTTGCTCCTGACTGGACACTTCAGGCACACCAAGGAAACAAAACAACAACAACACCTAACATAAACCAGGCAATAAAACCAGAATTTAACAGAGAACTGTCCCTCTGTGTGTGTGTGAGACACAAGGACAATGAGGGCAAGGATAAAAGGAATATGGTCCAAAACCTAAACAGAGCTCAAACTTAACAGGACTTAACTTATTCCTAACTTTACCTGATCTTTTCTACTTCAAAATTTAGCAAAAGAGCAGCACTTAACAATATTTAACCCAAAATAAAACCTATGACTTAGAAATTAACAGAGGAATAACACTTAACAATCCTTAACTTAGCTAATAACTTAAACTTAACAACTTACAAACAGTACAACTCTTAGGAGCATTTAACTTAGTTTAGACCTTGTGACTTGACCTTACCTACTGATATCTGGATATCTGACTGACTCAGCTGTCCAAGGCACTCCAACCCCTCAGAGAGCAGCATTTCTGCCACATTTCCCCAGCACAGGCACTCCTGTGTGCACACAGACACAAAGAGTCAGTGCAAGGCACTGTGTGAAATTCCCCTGAGGGCAGGAAATGCTCACTGTGGATCTTTGGCATCTCCCCAGTGGGTGAAGGGTTGAGCCTGGAGGAGTGGGGGGATCGGCCCAGGCTCTGTGGTTGTTCAGGATCCCCGAGTGCAGCAAACGGGAGAGTTCCCGGCTGGGAGAGGCCCCACTCAGAGGGAGTGGCTGGCCCAGGAGAGCTCCAAGGGCTCCTTTTGGAGCGCTGTGTGCAGGGCCCCAAGAGAGGGGCTGCAGTCCCAGCAATGGTTCATCCTGGACGCACTTGGCATCAACAGCTTCCTTTGTCAGGGTGAGAACAGGGATGTTGTGCCACTGAGGGAACAGAAACAGTTCCCAGGGCTGCTCCTAGAGAAAGCAGGAGCTGGTTGGGCAGCAGCAGTGCCTGGAGCAGACAGTGTTTGTGATGAGCTGCAGAGGAGCTGAGCCCAGGGGCTGTTGGCCAAGGCTGAGGCCCAAGGAGCATTTCTCAGCTGGCAGGGCGGCCTGAGAAGGGGAGGGGGGAATGCAGCAGCGCAGGGCCCATGGAACCAAGGGACCATTGTGACACGGTGGGGCCCTGTGAGATCAAGGGACCATTGTGACACTCTGGGGTCTCATGGGACCAAGGGGGACGTACCGACATTGTGTGGCTCCATGGAATGTAGGGATCATTGTGACACTGTGAGGCCTCATGGAACTATGGAGACCATTGTGACACTTTGGAATGTCATGGTAATAAGGGGCTGTTGCGACACTGCAAGACCCCATGGAGCCAAAGGTACATTGTGACATCTCAAGGCCTCATGGAACCATGGAGACATCACTAAGAGACTTCACAGCCGCATGGTACAAAGGGGCCATTGTGACACTGAGGGGACTCGGGGAGTAATGGAGACCATTGTGACACTGTGAGGCCCCATGGAATAAGCAAACCATTGTGACACTGTGGGGCCTCATGGAACCAGTCATAAAATTGTGACCCTGGGGGTCCCCACAGAACCAAGAGGACCACTATGATACTTTGGGGCCTTGTGAAACCAAGAGGCCTTTGTGACACTGCAGGACTGCACGGAACCAAAGGTCTCTTGTGACACAGACGGGCTTCCTGTCATCAATGGTCCTTTGTGACACTGTGGAGCCAAAGGAGATCATTGTAATACTGCAAACCTCCAGGGTCCAAAGGTCCATTGTGACATTGCAGGCCTAATGTAACAGAGGAGCTGCATGACATTGTGGGGCCTGGGGCACAACAGAGACACCGTGACACTGCAAGGCCTCATGGAACCAAGGTGTCATTGTGACACTATCGGGCACCATAAAACTAAGGGAATGTGGAACAGGTCTGTCTGGTTTGGCCTCCTGGGCCCCCTTACTGGTCCAGCTGACCATGGCATGTTGAGGGTCTCTTCTCATCTGCTACTGAAACACTGGGGCTCTGTGCTTTCCTTGCTATGGAAAAGATCTGTCCTTGTCCTCCAGGCACCCATGGCCAGAATTGGGATTTCACCTCCAACATTGCCTTTTGTGAGAGACTGGAGGACACTGTTGGCTCAAAACATTTCATGTGTGGGGGATGAAAAGGCAGGTCCAGCCCTGTAGCCCCAATTCCCCCAGAGCCTCTATCCCAGCCCAGCAGTGGCTGCCAGTCCCTGGCACAGCACAGGCAATGCTCCACAGCCACCTCTGCAGCCCCCAACCCAGCTCCTGAGGGACCAAATGAGCCCAAGTCCCACCTGGGAGAAGGGCCCAGGAAGACCAAGGGGTATTTAAGGCTGACCACAAGGCAAGCACACATCTTGACCCTGCTTCCTCTTGGAATTTCCATCTGAACACTGCTGGAATCCAGGAGTTGGTAGTTGTGTGTACTTCCCTGTATCTTTTTTGTCTTTCTTGCTTTCTATGTCTTTTTCTTCAGTTTTTGTGCTCCTGCAAATTTTGATTAACAATAAATTGAACAGACTTAGAGTTTGTGAGGTTGAATGGGCCAAGTCAGCACTTTGAGAAGTGTTTTTTGTTGACTGTCTGTCATCGTTTGACGTGAGAAGAATTTTAAAAAGTAATACAAAATTTTTGTGTAACTGACAATCTATTAAACCACTAAGATACTGAACACACCTCTGTGAAACACAAATGTTAAAGATGAAAAAGCCCTGGAACCTCCTCTTTCTTTTCCAGTCAACAAAGAAGCAGCAAGCCCCAGCCTCCATTTCAACCAAACCAAACCAAACCAAACCAACCAAACCAAACCAAACCAAACCAAACCAAATCAAACCAAGCAACCCTGCCGTGGGCTGAGCCCCTTCCCTCCTCCCCAGGCTGCCCCCCTCCCCATCAGCTCCATTCTAACCAAACCAAACTCCAACAACTACCAAACAGGAAAACAAAAGAGGCTACAAAACCCCAACCAGAACAAAGCCAGGCACAGCTATTAAAATCTTACCACCAAGTCCCCTCCCCCCAAAACAACTAAAACACAAACCCCTACAACCTACAACCTGTAAAAAATAACCCAACAACTAAAATTAAACACAAAAAACCACCAAAACTATCAATAAAAGCAATTCTAACATAACCCAACCACAATTTCCACCAGAAGTTACTGGCAGGTCAGGTGTTAACCCTTTCTATACTTCAATCCTCTCTCAAGTAAAAGGAAAAGATAATACAAGCATTTCAAAAAGCAACATTAAATCATGAAAGTCAATAGAGGAGAAATGAACTCCCCTCCAAAAAAAAATGAAGAAAAAATACCTTAATCTTAAAACTAAAATCCTCTTATAAACTATAAAGAAAAAACTCTTTTTCATTATAACACATAAAACTAATAAGATATAAAAAATTGAAATTAATATAATACAAAAACCTCCATACTGAAATAAACAAATGTTAAAATAACTGTAATTTCATCAAAAGTTCATACAGAAATTAAAATGTAATCCAGTACCGCCAAGAGAAGATCTCTATTCCCAGAGATAAAAAAAAATTAAAATTATATAAAAAAGATTTTTACCTTTAAAGAATGAATCTTTAAAACAATACCCCATAAGTCAACATGGCTCTTCAACAAGCTGTAAAAAAGCTTCTGGCAATAAAAACAACTTCACAGTGTTTTGTTTGCCCAATTATCCCATCGTAAAAAAACCAAACAATATTAACAGTAGTAGCAATTTTAATTGAATAGTTAAAATTAAAAAAAAATAAAATTGGATACAATATAATTTGATTAAAATAAGGGGTAATTTGGTTCCAATAATAGCGCATAAGCAAAAGATAACCGCGGAGTACGGCGGACAGGGTTTTGGGACCCTTGCGACATCACGTACAAGCTTGCCAAGTGAAAATCACCCCTGATATGCCATGTGTCAATGCCATCTCCTCCTATTTTCCGTTTGTCATATCTCTATCTCCACCTTCATTACCACCTTTACGATGCATGCGCCACCACTTGGTTTGGTGGTCGCACAAGTCTCTGGGGGTCGTCACTGATGAAGGCCCTGTAGTCTTCTTCGTTGTCCTTTAGTTCACCTTTGGGTTACACATGCGCATCAAGCCAGTACAATGTAAGCCAAGACTAACATATCACTGAATCTACATATCAAGGCAATAAATCCCTTATAATTAGCATTTTCTGGGACCCAACCAGATTTTGCTTCCTTTCTGCTCATTTTTAGCAACTGTATCTTCAGCTTCTTTCCTCTTGTCCTTGTGAACATCTGCCGGGAGAGGGGGGTGGTGGAGCCCCTCGTCTCCCCCTCTTCTTTGGCATTACTACTTTTAAATGTTTCATTATTCCCATATATTAATTACTGTATCAATATTGATTACTGTTTCAATTTTTATCAGCATGAATCATACCTATTAATCACAACAATAACGAAGTCCTCCAGACCACTGTTATCCATGACAAAATTAATAACCACAAAACCGCTATTTTTTCCTCTTGTAAAAGAATCTCCATAACCTTAAAGAGAAAAACTTCTCAACCAAAGTAAACTAAAACAAGACTATTTCAAAAATAGTAAATAACTAGAAATTTTAGGTTTCGTTTCTTTACATTGCCAGTAAAAATAATGTTGTAAAAAACAGGTGTTCTAAGAGTTTATTTTAATTCTTACAACCTTTATCCTTTTAGTTACTTTTAATAAAATTTTCTTCCTACCCTTTAAATATTTTAAGCCTACTGTACCTTTCTCGCACTCCTATCTCACAACAAAATAAATACATAATTAATTAACAGTAAAACCCACCACATTCATCAATACATTAATTAAGAAATCTCAAGATAAGAAAAATCTTGAATTAACAAACCAAAACCACTACAGTGTCATAATAAACCTTTTGCCAAAGTTTCTCTGATTTTCTAAAGTTGCCAGCAAATTCTGTTTTGTTGTTTTGAGCTCCTGAGAATCGCTTGCTGGTATTTCTCCAGTGAGTCGAACTCAGAGTACACAAGCAATTGTAACTCCTTTTAATGTCTCCTTGGGAGAGTTGTTTGGGGAATGGGAGTCAGGGCTTGTCGGTCCTGCTTGGCACAGCCCAGGCAGGGCTTTCCCAGCCACATTCCACACTCCATTTCCCAGCTGGAGCCGTTGCTGCCTCTGAGTTGTGCTGCCCCAGCCCCAGGGACGCTCTCCTTGTCTGCCCATTCCCCCACGGTCTCTGGGCAGGGATGGCCTCAGCGGGGGCTGCTGACATCCTCAGCAACTTGGAGGCTGCTGCTGAATTTTCCTGCTCCAGAGGCTTGTTCAGCCTTCAGCTCCTGAGTGCAGGAATTCAGTGTCCCAGGGCTCATTAACATTCTGAACAGCTGAACAAGCCAAGCCTCTGGGAATAATTTGATTTTAATTTTCAAATCTTTTGTGGTTAATTAGATGAATTCCAAGAGTCTATTCAAGGTGAATAGATTCTATTTAAAAAGACAGTGAGAAAAGATTACTTAGGCCAAATTTAGGAGTTTTTTCCCTGTCAATTTATTGATACGTGCTATCTCCAGCTGACACTGAATCCAAGTACCTCCTCATGCAGTTTGAATAGATATGATAGTCAAGACCCTTCATGGCTGACAATCAATCAGACTCTGTCCCTACCCCCACCCCACCATTTCCCCCATCCAAGCCCTGGCACTCAGAGCAGCCTTGTGCAAATCTGAGCTCCCTCCAGCCCAGGCTGCACCTGCAGCTTTCAGCTCCTTGGCTCCAACTCCCACCTGCTTTCCTTGGAGAAGGAGCTGCCCAAGACACAGAGGGCTGTTCATTTATTGTCAGCCAAACAAAGCCAAGGGAAGGCACAGCTCCATCAAATGCAGAAGTCATTCCTCTGCTGGATATTGAATCCACTTTCCACAGCAGACAGTCTTGGAGCAGTGGAAAACACCTTCTGTGCCCAGCACAGATCTCAAGGTCCCCCCATACCCTCCCTGCCTAGATTCTTCCCAGATTTTCTCTTTGCGCACACAAGTCACAGGCTGAAGTCAGGAGCTCCCTCCATGCCCAGAGGGAGGAAAAAAATGAAAGGGGGTGAAGATTTCTCCTGTGCAGAGCCCCTGCAGTGGAAACCACAACTTATCAGGTTTGTGTCATTTGGGCTCAGGAACTGGTGACATTCAGAGGCACAGAAGGGTTTCTTGCCAAAAAACACAATTTGAACAGGATACAGTTTAACATTGCAGCAAACAGAGTTCTCCATGATGTCCCAGCAGCATCTGACATGTCCACCATCCCCAAGGGATTTCTGTACAGGAACAGTTTTAGACAAAGACATAAGAAAAGGCAGTTCTGTGATAGATATAAACACAATAAAGATGTTGATTATTGATATATTTATTTGCACTTCAGAATGATTGGGCAACTTCCTGCAGCTCAAAGCATGAAGCCAGTCAGTTGAGAGGCATGACCAGAGAGCATCTGGATGAGGAAATCTGGGAGCAATGGGAAGCATAAATATCTAGCTCGTCTAGTGAAGAGATGTCCTTGGACGTGGCCATTTCAATAGGAGAGCTTGAAACCCCAAATGGAAAAGATAGATTTATATAATAGAATGGATACTGGTGACACCAGTAGAAAGCAAGATCAGTATTTCTTCTCCTGCCATCTCTACACGTCCAGGAAAACCCTGTTCCTGGTGGGAAAACTTTGCCATTTCTTAACAGTACTCAAATGACCCAGATGATAAAGTTTTGCCTGTATATGATGAAACTAACGGGTATTAAAACCTGTGCCCCTTTCCAGGCAGACATCAGCTGTGTGCCCGTAAAAAGGCAGGGCCACTTGTACCCTGAGGTACCCAGCTGGGATTGCATCTCTCCAAGGGCACCTGAGGGAGAGCAGAGCACCTTGCAAGCTGCAGGGCCCTGACAGCCCCACAGGGCTCCTGTCCCATCAACATCTGCTCTGCTCCAGTCTGAAACAGGGCCCAGCATGGTGCCGGGATCATCAGAGAGCTGAGGTGTGTGCTGGAATTCAATGCCTTCCACATCCCGCAGCAGCTCTCCATTTCCCTGCTGCAGCCTTGGTCTCCAGCACAGCCATGGAGGCTCTTTGGGCTCTGCACTGTTCCTGCAGCCCCCAAGGGCAGCTGAGCTCTGCCTTTGGCACAGTCAGGCCTGGCCAGCGCAGGCCATGCTCAGCAATTCCCTGTGTGTGCCTGGCCTTGCTGTCAGCCCCGGCAGCGGCTGCGTGGCTCCTTTGTGGCCCTGTGCTGGCCCAGCCATGGTGGCCCAGCCCCTGTGCAGGCCCAGCCCAGGACAGGAGCCTTGCGGCTGGCAACGGCCCTGTGCTGTGGTGCCCACAGCAGCCTTGGGGCTCTGTACCCCATGGCCTCCCTGCTGGGCAGCCTCTGCCAGCTCCTGCAGAGCCCGTGGCACCTGTGGGGCTGCAAAGACAGCCCTGCCCCGGGCTCTGCTGGCCTCTGGGCCAGAAGAGAGGCAGCCAGGGCTGGCCATGGCTGGGAACAGGCCCTGAGCCCCGCAGGAGGATGGAGCTGAGCCACAGCCAAACTCAGCCAAGGCCATAGCTGGGCTCAGCAGCCAGGGCTGCCAAGGGCTGGGAACAGAGGCTGGCACTGACAAATGTCCTGGGCCCCCTCCCTGCTCTGTCCATGCCACCAAGGGCACAGAGCAGCCTCCTCTCTGGGCCACTTGCCTGTTTGCAATGCCTTGCACAGGCGCTGGCCCTGCCCCACAAGGCCTGGCCTGAGTCCTGCCCCTGCACACTCAGCCAGGCTGAGATGGACACTGATGGTTTCTGGGCCAGGCTCTCTGAGCCCAGCCCAGCTCCCTGCAAGCTCTGCCAGCTGCCCTGAGCTCTGGGCAGCACCAAGGGCCTCTCCCCAGCCCAGCCCAGCCGGCTCTGGCCCCACAGCTCTGCTCAGGCCAGGCTGCTCTGGGCACTGCCCCATGCCCACGGCCACAGCCCCTGGCAAGGGCACAGCAGCAGCTGCAGCTGCCACAGGACTCAGCCCCAGCCATGGGGGAAGGTGCTGGGCCAAGGCCAAAGGAGGCTCCCTGGCTGCCCTGCTCCCCTTGGGCTGAGGTGCTGAGGGCTCTGCAGCCCCTGCTGCCATCCCATCTGCCCAGGGCAGCACAAGAGCCCTGGCCTTGGAGCCCTCAAGAACTGCTCCTGCTGCAGGCCAAGGGCCCATGCCAAAGCTGGGACAGACACAAAGCTGTGCTCATTTCTGTTCATTGCTGCTCTGATGGGGATGGATCCTCAGCCACATGTAGGTTGCTAATGAATTTACTTACTCCAGAGGTTTCTTCTTTCTGGACCTCTTCATTCAGTTCAGGAATTCAGTGAGAAAAGCTCATAAACATTAGTGCAAAAACAACCAAAAAAGAAAAGCCCCTGAGAATAATTCTAAGTTTTAAATTCTTCTGTGCCTATTTAGAGAGATTTCTGAAGTTTATTGAAAGTGAATATACTACATCAAAAAAAAATGAAGAAAGAATTTTTTTGTCCTGTTTTCTTTTCTGGTTTATAGATTGATACCAGCAATGTCAAATTGATGTTGATCCTCTGAACCTTCTAATGCAGACTGAATAAATATGAAAATCAAGACCCTTCATGGCTGACAATCAATCAGACTTTGTCCCTACCCCATCCCCACCAGTTCCCTCATCCATCCCCCGGAATTTAGAGAAGCTGATGAATGGAGTCACATCCAGAGGTGTCCCCAGGGCTCAGAATTGTGGCCCGGTCAGTGAAATCTATTTATTGCTGATCTGGATGAGGCCATCGAGGGCACCCTCAGTCAGTTCCCAGGTGAGCCCAAGCTGGGAGGGAGTGTGGCTGTGCTGGAGGGCAGGAAGCTCTGCAGAGGGATCTGCCAGGCTGGAGCCATGGGCCCACGACAATGGGATGAGGTTCACCAAGGCCAAGGGCCAGGTCCTGCCCTGGGCTCACAACGTGGTTCTGTGATAGATATAAATATAATTAAGTTCTTGTATCAGGATGCTCAACCTGGAGTGGGGGCAAAATAGCTCAAGCAATTCGTGATTTGGAAAGCTGCCATTGGTGGATGGAGAAGGGAGGTCAGGCTGCTCTTGGTGTTGAGGAAATGCTAAAACCAGCCTGACTCATTTCATCTCCTCCTGTCCTGGCTGATCTCCCCTCTTTCCCCTTCTACCCATTGGCTTTTGTCTCCCACCAGGCCCCCCTGTGAAGAGCCTGGCTCTGTGTTCTCCATCCCCTCCTGGCTGGCACTGCCAGGCTGGCATGAGGAGCCCCTCAGCCTTCCCTGCTCCAAGCTGCACCAGCCCAGCTCCCTCAGCCTCTGCTCACAGCCCAAGGGCTCCAGCCCCACCTTGGAGGCCCTTCCCAGACCCTGCTCCAGCTGCCAGACATCTTTCCTGGCCTGGGGAACCAAAACCAGGCCACAGTGACCTGGCTAACCCACGTCCTTGATGTCCTGGTCACACAGCCCTGGCCCCTTGTCCCCATGTCAGGTTCTGGGGTGGATCCTGTGGAACATCCTTTGGTGGAGGCTGTGGCTCCAGGTGGGCCGGGGGGATCCCGGGGGACAGGGACCCTGCTGGGGTGAGGGGGAGCTGGGGCGGAGTGACCAACCCAGTGACCTGACACAGCCCTGCTGGGATGTCACACAGTCCCACTGGGATGTCACAGCCTGCTCTGTGATGTCACAGCCCATTGTCTAATGTCACACAACTGGTCTCTGATATCACAGCCAACTCTGTGATGTCATATTCTGCTCTGTGATGTCAGATCTCTGCCCTGTGGTCTCACAGTCTGCTCTCTGATGATGTCTATGATGTCAAACCTGCTCAATAACCTTACATACTGCACTCTGTGATGTCATAGCCCACTTTGTGACCTCATGCTACCAGAGAATAAATTGTCTACACCAGGTGAGCTGACACCTGGAGCTTGTTCTCCAAAATTCCAGGCCTGTGGAAGCCACACAATGCCCATTGTGTGAGAAGGGGAACAGCAAGTTCACCAGCCTCAGTGTCCTGCTAGGTCTGCCAGGCCCATGGGAACATTGGGGTCCATGACCACCAGGGACCACCAGAGAGACCCCCAAGGACAGAAGAATGCATGCAAAAGGGGAGGGCAAATGTGTTAATGATTTTGGGGAAATTATATCATATGTATGTTTAGTCCAGGACAATCAATGAATATATATGCAAAATATGGAATATAAACAGAAACTTTCCTGTACTCAGCCTGCAGGGCTTTGGGAGGAGCTATTTCCCATGCATCCAGCTGAATAAAGAATTCTGCTTCTTAATGCTCCATTGGGGTTAAGGAGTTTTCTTTTTTACCAAATTTTTGGTAACACTGCCACTGCCAAGGAAAGCTCTGTCTGCTGCTGTTCACAAACAGAGAAGGGCTGGTGGCAGATGTGGGGCTCAGAGGTTGCCTGGAGTACAGTGACCATGAAATAATCAAGTTTTCAATGTTCTGGGAAAGAAGGAGGGGCAGCAACAAAACTTCTGCACTGGAATTAGGAAGGGCAGACTTTGGCCTATTTAGGATGCAGATTTGGGGAGTACCAAATCAGGTCCTGATTATTTTAAGGGAAACAGCCTTAAAAACAAAGGGGTCCAGGAAGGATGGACACATTTCAAGAAAGTAATCCTAAGGGGGAAAGAGCAGCCTGTCCCAGTATGGCAAAAGGTGAGCTAGAGAGGAAAATGACTGGCCTGGCTGCCCATGGAGCTTTTGTGCAAACTCAGGGGAAAAAAGGAGGTGCATAAATTTTTGACAGAAAGCCAAGCAACTTAGGAAGTGTTTAAGGATGTTGTTTGGTTATGCAGAAAGAAAAGTTGAGAGGTGAAAGATCACTTAGAGATTAACCTGGCCACTTCTGCAAAAAATAATAGAAAATATTTCTATAAAACAACTTCATAGCAAAACACGGGATAAGGAGAACCTCTCCTTTTTATTGGATGCAGTGGGAATATAGTAACTAGAGATAAAGAATAGGCGGAGATACTTAACACCTTGTTTGTCTCAATTTTCAATATTAGGACAGGCTGTCCTCAGGACAAGTGTTTTCCTGAGCTGGTAGATGGGCACAGGGACCTGAACAGCCTCCTGTTCTCTAATCCCGAAGGAAGCAGCTGGTGACCTGCTGAGCCACTCAGATGCTCACAGGTGTCTCTGGGAACAGATGGGATCCATCCTAGGAGGATGAGGAAGCTGTGGATGAGCTCCCCAAGCTGCTCTCCATCATTTACCATCAGTGCTGGCTCAGCAGGGAGCGCCCAGAGGACTGGAGGTGCCAGTGTGAGCCCATCCCCAAGAAGGGCTGGAAGGAGGAGCTGGGGAACTCCAGGCCTGTCAGCCTGACCTGGGTGCCCAGCAAGGTTATGGAACAGATCACCTTGAGTGCCATCACAGGGCACCCATGGGATGGTCGAGGGATCAGAGCCAGCCAGCGTGGATTTAGGGGTGGCAGGTCCTGCCTGACCAACCTGGTCTCCTTTTATGACCTGGTGACTCACCTGTGGATGCAGGACAGTCTGTGGATACTGTGTTCCTGGACTTCAAAGCCTTTAAAACCATGAGCCACCGAATTGCCTGGAAAAGCTGCAGCCCACGGCTTGGGCAGGTTCTCTCCTTGCTGAGAGATTTAAGAGCTGGCTGGAGGCTGGGCCCAGAGAGTGGTGGGGATGGTGCTGCACCCAGCTGGTGTCCAGGCACTGGTGCTGTCCCCCAGGGATCTGTGTTGGGCCCAGTCCTGTTTAATATCTTCACTGATGATCTGGCTGAGGGGATTGAGTCCACCATTCACAAATTGCAGATGGCACCAAGCTGGGTGTGAGTGTGGATCTGCTGGAGGGCAGGACAAGAAGACACAGCCTTAAGCTGCACCAGGGGAGGCCCAGGCTGGGCAGTAGAAAGAAATTCTTCACAGAAAGGGTGAGTGGGCATTGGAATGGGCTGGCCGGGGGGGGAGGTGGCAGAGTCACTGTCCCTCTCCAGTCGCACTTAGTGCCATGGTCTGGGTGACAAGGCAGTATTAGGGTATTGGTTGGACTTGATCATCTCAAAGGTCTTTTCCAGCCTATTTGATTCTGTCATTCTGTGATGATTGGGACACTCTGGGGCCATTGTGACACTGCAGGACCTCATGGAACTAAGAGGACCATGGTGACACCATGCAGCCCCATAGAACTAGGGGTACACTGTGATGCTTTGGAGCCAAATGGACCCAGGGAGTGCATCGTGACACTCTGGGTCCTCATGGAACCACAGAGACCATTGTGACACTGCAGGGCCTTGTGTAACCAAGGGGTTTCACCATTTTGGCACTGCAAAACCAAGGAGACCATTGGGAGACTCCAGGGCCCAGTAGAACAAGGGGACATTGTGACACTGCCAGATCCTGTGTAACCAATGGGCCACTGTGACACAATGGGGCCTCAAGGAATCTGGAAGAACGTTGTGACACTGTGTGGCCTTGTGGAAACAAGGGCCCACTGCAGCACCAACAAGGTGGAACTGCAGCACCAACGAGCACATTATGACACTGTGAAGTCCCACAGAACCAAGGGGTCAACTGCCAAATTTTGGGGCCTTGTGGAACCAAGGAGACCAGTGTGACAGTGCAGGGCCATGTGTAACCAAGAGGCCATTGTGACACTGAGGGGCCCCATGGAACAAAGGACAGATGACTTTTCAGATGACACCAAACTGGATGTGAGTGTTGATCTGCTGGAGGGCAGGAAGGCTCTGCACAGGGCCCTGGACAGGCTGGATCCAGGGCCCAAATCCAACAAGGTGAGGTTGAACAAGTCCCAGTGCCGGGTCCTGCAATTTGGCCACAACCCCTGCAGTGCTACAGGCTGGGGACAGAGTGGCTGGACAGCAGCCAGGCAGAAAGGGACTTGCAGGGACTGATGGACAGCAGGCTGGACATGAGGCAGCAGTGTGCCCAGGTCGGCAAGAAGGCCAATGGCTCCTGGCCTGGATCAGGAATGGTGTGGCAAGCAGGAGCAGGGCTGCTGTACTCAGCACAGATCTGTCCCCAGCTCTGCACACAGACATTGCTGCTGCAGCTCCAGAGAAGGCAACAAAAGGGCATCTCTACAGAAAACTCTGCTGGGAGATCCTTTAGTTCTATTAAAGCCACCCACAGTGCAGCTCCTATTGACACAGTCAGTGGCTCCAGGGAAGGTGGAGAAAAACAAAATGAGAAATGGCAGAAACAATGGTTTTATATTATGGACAATATTGAAAAACTAAAACACAGGGGGAAAAAAGAGCAAAGCCAAAAGAACTATCAAAGATTATTTATATTACAAATTATTTATATTATGAATTAATTATATTACTTGGCCTGTCTCTGCTGCAGCCCTGGCACTGCCACCCCCAGGGCTGTGCCCGGCCCCGAGAGCACTCAGGCCCTGCAGCAACACCAGGGCCACCAGGGCAGTGGGGCAGGGCCATGGCAGCAGCACTGGCAACACCAAGTGCTTCTGCTGCTGCTGGGCACAGCTGCTGGGCCAGCACTGATCTGCCCCAGCTCTGCACACAGACATTGCTGCTGCAGCTCCAGAGAAGGCAACAAAAGGGCATCTCTGCAGAAATCTTTGCTGGGAGATTTTTTAGTTCATTTAAAGCCACCAAGAGCGCAGCCCCTCATTGACAGAGTCTGTGGCTACAGGGAAAGTGGAGAGAAACAAAATGAGAAATGGCACAAGGAATGGCTTTACTTCGTTGACAATATGAGAAAATTAAAACAAAGAAAACAGATCTCCAAAATGAAACCAACAAGAAGTATCAAAAATGCGTTTTATTACAAGTGATTTGCAGAAATTGACCCACAGTTTAATGTTTCTGTAACTATCCAGTCATCAGTCTCCACATGTCAGTCTTGAGCTCCTTGTTCCTCAGGCTGTAGATGAGGGGGTTCAGGGCTGGAGGCACCACCGAGTACAGAACTGACAGGGCAAGATCCAGGGATGGGGAGGACATGGAGGGGGGCTTCAGGTAAGCAAATGCTGAAGTGCTGACAAACAGGGAAACCACAGCCAAGTGAGGGAGGCAGGTGGAAAAGGCTTTGTGTCTTCCCTGCTCAGAGGGGATCCTCAGCACAGCCCTGAAAATCTGTACATAGGTAACAACAATAAACACAAAACAGCCAAATACCAAACAGACACTAACTGCAATGATCTCAAGTTCCCTGAGGTAGGATTTGGAGCAGGAGAGCTTGAGGATCTGTGGGATTTCACAGAAGAACTGGCCCACGGCATTGCCATGGCACAGGGGCAGGGAAAATGTATTGGCTGTGTGCAGCAGAGCATTGAGAAAGCCACTGGCCCAGGCAGCTGCTGCCATGTGGGCACAAGCTCTGCTGCCCAGGAGGGTCCCGTAGTGCAGGGGTTTGCAGATGGACACGTAGCGGTCGTAGCACATGATTGTTGCCCAATTGATAAATGACACAAAACTCGGATAAGTTTTGTGGGTGCTTTATTAAGGGCCCGGGGAACTGGGGGACTCACGTCCCAAAGTCCGAGCCCCCGAATTCGCGTATGGGTGCTTCCCTCTTATACATGCGATTCACAACAAAGTCTCTAAGGAACAGTTTCCCCGTTCCCCTTGCCTGGTCACAGACCCCTTGTGATACATTCCTTGGTTCACAAATAAGATCATTAATCCTCTGCTTATCTTATTCTAAGAGCATTGTATGCTGCCTCTAGACAGTTTAGCATTCTTACCTTCTTGCACTAGTTTAATTATTTATTAAATCTCTAAGACTACCTGCTAGGTAACACACAAAACCCAACACACTTTCAACGGCTACAAAACTACTTTTTAACAAACCAGTTCACACACAACTCACTATAATTAAATATTTTGCTAAATTTCATTTCTTTTCCAACATTTCCCCCCTTTTGAGCATCCTTCAGTCCTGCTGCAAGGATGCTCAATCAACAGTAACATCTTCATAACGAGGTGGGGAGTGTTCTTCATTCTGCCGCCCACGGGTCATCGCCTTCAGCAACCGGAGAGATCGCTTCTTTTCCTTTTCGATCACACCTAAGAGGCATCTATATACAATCCATATAGTCACTAAAAATACTAAAAACATTAGTACATACTGTATAGCAGACGTAATCCAGCCAGACAGGTGAAGCCCCAAAGAATCAAATACTGCTCCTATCCAATTATGCTGTGCTTCCCTTTCAATTTCCTTGGTTTAATTCGAATCCTGAGTAGGGCCAAAGGCAAAGCTTGCGGCCAGTGCAGTTTAGCTTCCTGGAAAATCTTTTTGATTTGTCCTTTCAGGGTTTGATTCATCCTTTCCACCTGCCCACTAGACTGAGGTCTCCAGGGGGTATGCAAATTCCAGGTTATATCTAACATTCGTGCTAATTCCTGCACTACCCCGGCTATAAAATGCGGACCCCTATCTGATGACAATCCTAAAGGTACTCCAAATCTTGGTATTATTTCTTTTAACAAGGTTTTTACCACCTCCTTAGCCTGCTTAGTTCTACATGGAAAAGCTTCCGGCCACCCTGAGAATGTACATACATACACTAACAAGTCTCTGTATCCCTGTGCCCTAGGCAATTCAGAAAAATCAACTTGCCAGTAATCTCCTGGTTGTGGCCCGACTTGCAACTTTCCCATTTGTATTTGTCTCCTAACTACTGGATTATTTTTCAAACATACTGGGCACATTGCATTAACTCTTTTTGCCATTGTTAACATCTGATTAGAGATTATCTCATTCTTCAAAAATTTTACCAATACTTCTGTCCCCCAATGACATTTATTATGTTCTGATTCCAAAATAAATTTCATTATGCGGGTAGGTACCACTATTTGTCCCATTGGTGTAACATACCACCCAAGTTGATTCTTCTGTGCCCCTAGCAAGTTTATTAGTTTTCCATCTTCTATTGAATATTTGGGCTCCTGATTCAGGTATGGGGTAGCCGGATTTGTTCTTACCGGTACCAATGCCATTTGAGTCCATACTTCCCGTGCCACTTGCCGAGCTGTAACATCAGCAAATCGATTTCCTCTGTAAACATCTCCTTCCGCAGTCTGATGTCCTCTAACATGCATTACTGCAACTGCTTTGGGACTGTGTACGGCATCCAGTAGCTGTAGCACTTCTTCCCGGTGCTTGATGTTGGTTCCCTGTGAATTCAAAAGCCCCCTTTCCTTCCATAACGCCCCATGTACATGAACCACACCAAAGGCATATTTAGAATCTGTCCAGATATTAACCCTTTTGTCCTTGCTCAAATACAGGGCTCTGGTGAGTCCAATCACCTCTGCCTTCTGGGCCAAAGTTCCAGGTAACAAAGCCTTTGCCTCTATTACCTGATCCAATGTTACCACTGCATACCCGGCATAGCGAGTCCCATTCTCGACAAAACTGGATCCATCAGTGTATAGTTCCCATTCAGGTTCTTCCAATGGTTCATCCTTTAGGTTGGGTCTGCTGGCATATACTTGTTCAATTACCTCTACGCAATCATGCACCAGTCCCCCAGCTTCCTGGTCACTGCGTAAAAACTCTGCTGGATTAACATGATTAGTAGTCCTTATTTCAATATCATCCTGTTCTCTCAGGATGGCCTGGTATTTCAACATTCAACTGGATGATAGCCAGTGACTCCCCTTTTGCTCCAAAACGGCCATGACCATATGGGGAACAAACACTTTCATTTTTGCCCCCAAAGTCAAATTCCGGGCCTCTTGAATAAGAATTATTGTTGCCGCCACGGCTCGTAAACACGAGGGCCACCTGGAACTTACCGAATCCAGTTGTTTAGAGAAGTATCCCACTGGCCTCTTCCAGGATCCCACCTTCTGGGTGAGGACCCCCAATGCCAGTTTTTGCCTCTCATTCACGTACAACTGGAATTCCTTGGTCACGTCAGGGAGTCCTAGGGCTGGGGCCTCCTTTAGTGCCTGCTTCAATTCCTGGAAGGCCTTCTTTTGCTGTGTCGTCCACTCCAACCGATGCTGCTTCAAGGCCTCATATAGTGGCTTGGCTAGGAGACCGAAATTCATGATCCACTGTCGACACCATCCCACCATTCCTAGAAAAGATCTCAATTCCTGATGGTTACGAGGCAAAGGAATAGCACATATTGCCTCTATTCGGTTTACTCCCAAACGTCTCTGCCCTTGTGTGATCTCACAACCGAGGTAAATAACGCTATTTTTGACCAATTGAGCTTTTTCCTTAGAAACCCGATACCCTGCTTGGCCAAGCATGTTGAGTAATTTAATTGTTAATTCCACGCACATTTCCCTTTCCTTAGTAGCCAGAAAAATGTCGTCCACGTACTGCAGGACTACATACAAGGATGGGGATATTGTTACCTGGGTTATCTTCCATTCCTCCAGCTCCTTGGCCAGTTGGTTTCCAAAAATAGTAGGGGAGCATTTAAATCCCTGTGGGAGTCTCGTCCACATAAGCTGCTTCTTTCTCCCAAAATCAGGACTCTCCCACTCGAAGGCAAAATATTTCCTACTCTCTATTGCCAGTGGGATGCAGAAGAAGGCATCTTTAAGGTCAATCACTGAGAACCATTTAAACTCCTCTGATACAGATGTTAACAAAGTATAAGGATTAGCAACAACTGGATGTATGTCTTTCACTATTTCATTAATAGCCCTTAAGTCCTGTACCAAACGGTACTTACCATTAGGTTTCTTTACTGGAAAAATTGGAGTATTATACTCCGATTCACATTCCTGTAATATTCCTTGAGCCAAAAATTGTTTAATTAATGGGGCTACTCCCCTCCTTGCCTCAAGCTTCAAGGGGTATTGCTTTATCCTCACTGGTCGGGCCCCTTCCTTTAGTTCCACCTTTACTGGCTGTGCAGCTTTAGATTTTCCAGGGACCCCTGACTCCCATACCCAGGGTACTACAGCCTGCTCAATTTCTTCTGGAATAGGAGAGGCATCCACTTCCTTGATCACAAAAATGCCTGCTATTTGTTCCTCAGGTATTTCCAATTTCACCCTTCCCCCTTCAAATATTATTTTCACATTAAGTCGGGACAACAGGTCTCTGCCAAGAAGGGGTGTGGGGCAGTTTGGCATATACAAAAATTGGTGATCTAATTCCTTCCCCCCAAACCTAAGATTTAAAGGTTGTAAAAATGGTTGTTCCTCTAGCTTCCCTGTTGCCCCCACCACCTGTACCGTTGTGTCACTCAAAGGTCCCAATCGTCTATTGAGTACAGAATAAGTAGCTCCAGTGTCTACCATAAATTCTTGATCCTTTCCATCTATTTCTAAAACTACCCTTAAATCCTTTTCTAGTCAGCTTCGATTCTGATAGTTTCCCAAAACTAGTGCTTGAGCGACTTCTGCTGGTCCTCCCGTGAATCCTCCCACAGGGGCATTTCCCATTGGGGCTGTCCTTAATCCCATGTTTCCCATGCCCATACCTCCTCTAACCAGGCATTCATTTTTCCAGTGTCCCAATTGTCGACAAAACGCACACTGGTTTGGATCCAACCTCCCCATGTTAGGTGCAAACCCAAATCCTCCCCGACCTCTTGGCAACCCCCTCTGTCCGCGATTAGCTCCTCCCCGACCTCGACCCCTAATGGGTCTTCCTCCTGCCCCTGTCTGTTGCATTACAGCCAGAATACTAGCTTGTTGTCTTCTTGCAGTTTCTTTTTCCCTGTTGTTGTATACCTTCCACGCTACCTCCAGCATTTTATCCAAACTCCTAGTATCCTCTCCTTCCAGCTTTTGTAACTTTTTCCTAATATCCTCTTGTGATTGCCCCATAAACAACAATGCCAACTGAAGTTTTCCTGATTGATCCTCTACATCTAAATTAGTAAACTTCCGAGCCATGTCTTTTAATCGTTCTAAAAAGGCAGACGGAGACTCATTCTTGTCCTGCTTGACCGAATACAACTTAGACCAGTTCATAGTCTTAGGTATTCCTGTCCTAATTCCTTCCACCAACAATTCCTGATATCGTTAGGACAGCCCTTATTCCTCCCGTAGAGTTTGGGTCCCACTTAGGTTCCTCACTTGGTACCAATTCATCAACTGTCTCATTTAGTTGTCTCAACCGAATTTCCTCACGAGCCTTTTCTCTAGTGGCTCTAATAACCATTTCCTTTTTCGTGGAATCCATTATAGTATCTAATAATACCTGTAAATCATTCCAGTCCGGATTCTGAGTCTTTATTACCATTTTAACCACCCTTGCCACCCTTTCAGGATCCTCCCGATAACTCCCCGCTGATTGCTTCCATATTACCAGATCTCCGGGGGAGAAAGGCACCTTTATAAGTATCCTCTCTCCCTGTGGTCCCACAGCTTCCCTCAACGGCGCAATTAACTGTGGCCCCTTCTGCCCCTTCCTTCCCTTGCGAGTCCGCCCTGCTAACGGAGTTCTTTTAACACTCTCATTCTTTTCACCATCACCACCATCACTATCACTCTCACTAGATCCCGTTTTTATAGCTATATCCACAGGGGGAGCAGGGGGCACATTAGGAGCAACCGGAACCCTTGGAGGTGCTATACAATAAGACAAATCTTCCTCGACTGAAGGATACAAATTACGCTCCTTTCTTTCTTTACATCCCACACACTCCCTTTCATCATTCACTTCTAAAACCAAGATACCACATTCCTTTTGCCATTCCTCTTTCCGATATAAAACGAAAAACAAATCCAAATATGGTATTTCATCCCATTTCTCATTTCTCCTTAAAAATTGCATCAAAGATTCCATTATCCCCAATTCCAGTGTACCATTCACCGGCCATCCCGCTTCCCCAATCTCATATTCAGACCACCAATGATTACAATAATCTATCATTTTACTTTTATCCAATTCTTGATAATACCCTTCACTTTTCCACCGTTTCAATATACGACCTAATGGTGCATTTCCAGGTATTTTACCATTGGCTTGCACTAAGGTTTTAAAAGTTTTAAAAGACATCATATTACGACCTTTAATTCTACTATTAATCCCAATAAACCAATATACCTTAAACCAATATACCTTCTCGCCGTCCTTCCCTAAAACAAACAGGAGGCGAGTTCCGGTCCTGCGTCCTTAGACGTCTTATGGCCGGAGCCTAGACTTTTTTAACCAACCACCAAATCCAAATCCAATTATCACCTTTTTCCAATATAAAGCACCTTCGGGCTTACCTTGGCAGTTGTCCAACAGGCGCGGGGTGTCGGTCACGACCGATGACTCCCCGAGAAGTGCTCGGTGCCGGCTTGGAGTGGATCGGGACGCGAACCGCCCCAGCAGCCCTTGGAGTCCTGCTGCGGTCACCAGAAAACTGTTGCCCGATTGATAAATGACACAAAACTCGGATAAGTTTTGTGGGTGCTTTATTAAGGGCCCGGGGAACTGGGGGACTCACGTCCCAAAGTCCAAGCCCCCGAATTCGCGTATGGGTGCTTCCCTCTTATACATGCGATTCACAACAAAGTCTCTAAGGAACAGTTTCCCCGTTCCCCTTGCCTGGTCACAGACCCCTTGTGATACATTCCTTGGTTCACAAATAAGATCATTAATCCTCTTCTTATCTTATTCTAAGAGCATTGTATGCTGCCTCTAGACAGTTTAGCATTCTTACCTTCTTGCACTAGTTTAATTATTTATTAAATCTCTAAGACTACCTGCTAGGTAACACACAAAACCCAACACACTTTCAACGGCTACAAAACTACTTTTTAACAAACCAGTTCACACACAACTCACTATAATTAAATATTTTGCTAAATTTCATTTCTTTTCCAACATGATGGTCAGGAGGAAATACTCTGCTGACATGAAGAACATAAAGAAAAAGAGCTGAGCAGCACATCCTGTGTAGGAGATGTTCCTGGTGTCCCGGAGGGAATTGTGCATGGCTTTGGGGACAGTGGTGCAGATGGAGCCCAGGTCGCTGAGGGCCAGGTTGAGCAGGAAGAAGAACATGGGCATGTGCAGGTGGTGGCCGCAGGCTACGGCACTGATGATGAGTCCGTTGGCCAGGAGGGCAGCCAGGGAGATGCCCAGCAAGAGGCAGAAGTGCAGGAGCTGCATCTGCCGCGTGTCTGCCAATGCCAGCAGGAGGAAGTGCCTGATGGAGCTGCTGTTGGACATTTGCTGGGGCTGCACATGGGGACCTGTTCAAGGAGAAAGGACAGTGACAAGTCAGGTGTCGCAGACATTTTTTTCACAGAAATCCTTTCTTTCAGATTTCTGCGTCTTCTGGAAGGCAGAGGCCTCAGAAGAGAATGTAAACAATTGTTATCAGCTGCTGTGGCATGCAATAGGATGCACCTATTTTGATTGGTGATTGGTTCATGTTCCCATGTTTTTAATTAAGGGCCAATCACAAGCTAGGGACAGAGTCCCTGGACACAACTTTGTTATAGATTCTTTCTTTCTATTCTTAGCTAGGAGCCTCTGCAACTTCTCTCTTTATTCTATTTAGTATAGTCATAATGTATTATATATCATATATCAATAAATCCAGCCTTCTGATCAAGAAACAAGATTTTCATCTTTCTCTCACCCCCAGCGACCCACTCAGGACCCTGTAATAGTCAGGAGAATCTGCTCTGAGCCAAACCTGGGCCATTCCCTATAGCCTGTCCCACTGGCACTCACAGACCCTTGTTCCTGCTCTGGAAAACCTTCACCCAGGTCCCTGCCTGAGCTCCAGTTTTGCTGGCTGAGTGTGCCAGGAGACGCCGGGCCTGTGCATGGGGGCCCTCAAGGAGCCATCCCTGCCCTACTGTCCTGGGTTTGTGGCCATGTGGCAGAGGGACAAGGATGGATATTCAGGATTTGACAGGGGAATTGCTTCTAATGCAGACAGGCTCAATAGCATCTGCATTCCAAGTTTTTTAGGGCATGGATAGCAGGAGCTGGTTTAAGGAATTGTTTTCCTACCCATACATCATTCCTAGCTCTCTGAGGTCAGAAATCCCCAGCATTCCCGCTGCACTCAGAGTTTGCCACTTAGAGATGAGAGAGGCAAAGGATTCCCTGTGGCTCAGGGAAGATGAGGGGCTGGATAGGCTGGTTCCCAGCTGCTCTGGCTTTGCACCTTTGGCTGAAATCAGAGCACAATCACACTCCTGGGTCACCCTGGGATAAACCAGACCCTGCCCAGAGCAGAGGGATCCCTGAATGTCTCACCCTCCCTAAAGGTCTCTAGGCAAGGTCTCAGCACCCCCTTGTGCCAAGGACACTCACGGCTCCCTGGGCAAACCCAGCAGCATTTCCTCAGCTCTGGCAGCTCTGCCCTTCCCCGTGGGACATTCAGGGAACTCCCAGAGGCTCTGGCACAGATTTGCACCCAGGAGGGCAGCTCAGAGCTTGGAAGGGCACAGCAAGGAGATCCCTGGCTGTGCCCATGATGGGATCTCAGGGAGGGAGCTCAGCTCATTCCCCTTTCCCATGGACTGCTTTGCCCACAGCCCCACAGGTGCCAGGGAAGCTTGGACACCCCATTCCCATGGACAGCCCTGCCTGGCAGGAATGCCAAGGGCAGTGCCTGACTCAGCTGTTGCAAATGCCAGAGCCTCCCTGAGAGCAGCAGGTAACAGTGACAATATCAGGGCAGGGCAGAACCAAGAGAAGATGTTGTGGTGCTGTGCCTGAGAGGGCAGGGCAGAGACAGCCGGGCACTCAGGACAGAGTTCCCGTGCCCAGCTGTGCCTGGCACCTCCCACACACAAACCGTGCCCTCATCCTGCCCCCAGCACTGCTCTCTTCAGCCCCCTCTCCTTCCCTGAGCATCTCCCTGGGCCTGGACATTCCCTCCTGAGAGGAGCCTTGTCCCTGTCAGCGCTCACAGAGCCCATCCCAGCCTGTGTGCCCTGGCCGGGGCCCTACAGAAACCTGCCTGTGTGCAGGGCCCTGGCTGGGGCAGGCTCTGTGTGCAGCTGGGCGAGGGCAGCTCAGGAGAGCCCTGCTGGGCCCTGCAGAGTTGATGCTGCTGCTGCCCAGGGCTGAGGAGTGGCTGAGGGCCTTTGGGAGGCTCCCAGCAGAGATACTGACCAGCTTAAGCCACAGTTCTGGAGTCTGTGTAAATGTTCAAACATTCCTTTGATGATCCTCTGTGTCCCTTTCAACTCAGAATGTTCTGTGATTCTGGGATTACAATTCCTGTTCTGCTTCTCTCATCCCCCTGTTGTCTATAATCCAAAGAGAAAAAAAAAAAAAAAACCCTTGCAGCAGTGTTAGATCAGTAAAGTAAAGTAAAAGCCAGACATTTATTGGAAGCTTCCAGGTGTCCCAGTGGGAAAGGGCACACCCACCTCCTGATTTCAACAATTTATTAAGGTTGATAATTAGGATATTTAACAGAAGTATCCAAAAGGAGATTTAGTTTCCCTAGTTACACATCCCTGGGTCAACCCATTGGAGTAGGTCCAAAGGCTTCTTTGCCTTCACTTTTTATAATGACTGCTCATATTCTGCTCATTCTCAAAACCCAAAATGCTCCTATATGTCCAGTTCCAAGAAGACTATATAGTATTTCAGGACTATATAAAAGAGTAGGACTATACAGCATTTTAGGAATATATTTAGACAGTCAGGTTATTAAGAGAAAGGTAAGGAAACATACTAGATTTAATTCAGGATTAAAGCTATATAAGAATATAATAGTGGTTTAATACAGTTAAGAGTTTAATAGAGTTAAGTAAGGATTATAGTATTGTAAATATATAATAGTAATTTAGAGAGCTACGAATATATAAAAATGTAAAAAGTACCAAAAACTTTTTGTCACCACCCGAACAATCCCATCTTTCTCTAAGTAGGAAATTTAAACACTCTCAGGAAAGCTCCTGACCTTTACAGGAATCCCTGGCTTACCTTCTTTGGGAAGTGTCCTCCGGAGCTGTGCCCAGGCTGGTCTGGAGCTGGGAGCAGCCCTGCCCCACCCAGCCCCTCTCAGCAGCAGCCCCTGCCCTGCTCAGGGTGGCTCTTTCCCCCCAGAGCTTCTCCCCAGCACTGGGAGCAGCTCCCCGGGCTGTCTGAGAGCTTTCCCGGGCAGGCAGCAGAGTCCCTGCCCCAGCACAGCGCCCTGGGCTGCAGGACCCTGCTCTGCAGGACGGCCCTGGGCACCCCTGGCTGCAGCCTCGGCTGCTCAGCCCTGCAGCAGAGCCTGGCAACAGGAGCTGCCTTGGGCTGTGCCTGGGCTGGGGCAGCAGGGAAAGCCAGCCCTGCCCCAGGGCCACAGCCCTGCCCTGGAGCAGCCCTGAGAGTCCTCCTGAAAGGTCTTCAAAGCTGTGGGATGTGCCAGCTCCAGGAGATCCCTGCAGGAACTGCAGCTTCTCTTCCCACAGCCAGGGAATGACTGCTTCAAACTGGGATCCTTCCTGCTCTAGTGAGCCCCGAGTGAGCTCTGCTCTGTGCTCCCAGCCCAGGCTGAGTTTAACCCCTCTGTGCTGTGCCCAGGGTGGCTGCAGGCAGTGCCCCAGCCCTGCTGGGCTGTGCACAGGAGCTGCTCCTGGGCAGAGCTGTCTCTCTGCAGTGCTGCCCTTGCCAGGAGCTGCCTCTGGGCCAGGAGCCTCTCTGCAGGTTTTTCAAAGGACTTTGGGTTTTGCTTTTGCCTTGGAGTCTCTGAGAGGTTTGTGCAGTTACAGCCTCCAATTATCTGCTGTAATTAGTCCCTGGAGAGGCTTTGTCAGTAACAAAACTCAGTGGGGCTCATTAATACTTCAGGGTACTTCAGATTTTTTAAGGTACTTGGTGTTTCCCTTTTGATACAAACTCTGTGAGAGTTTTGTGCAATCATGGCCCAATTTTCTTCTTTAATGAGTCCCTTGAGAGCTTTGTACTGACACCCAGTAGTGCTCATTAATACTTTGAGATACTCAAGGTTTTTAAGTACTTTGGATTTTCCTTTCTGCACTGAGTCTCTTAGAGGATTTCATGCAATCCTGGCCTCCAATTCTCTCCTCCAAGGAGTCCATGAGGAGCCTGTGTTGGGGATGGACCTCAGAGGGACCCATTCATGCCTCAAGAAACTTTGGGGTTTTTGTCTGTCTTTGACTCCTGGAAAGGTTTGTGCAATCTCCTCTCAGGCCCTGAGGTTCCAGGGCTCAGCTCCTATTGCACCATGGGGCTCATTATGATCAAGCACTCCTGACAAATCATGGTTTTGCTTTGATTTCTTCCACTGTAGTGCAGTTCACTAGGAAGTTCTTTTTTATTGTTACAGAGAAATATTTCAAATAGCTTCTAATAAATCCACATTCCTGTTTTAAGGGTGTATGTTCTCTTTAGAGAAGAAATGATAGCAGCATTCTTTGACTGATAGACCCAGGGGCTTTCCTAAGGAGGTCTGGCCTGCTCTGAGAAGCTGTGTCTTGAGATCTGACACAGTGTGGAGAGCCTTGTTTCACATTTCCAAACCCCATCCCGTCTCTCCTCACTCACCTGGGGTCAGCTTAGCTTGGAGAACTGGCTGCAGTCAGACAAAGAGGGGGTTTTTGTCGG
This sequence comes from Ammospiza maritima maritima, assembly GCA_036010785.1. Classification (NCBI taxonomy): domain Eukaryota; kingdom Metazoa; phylum Chordata; class Aves; order Passeriformes; family Passerellidae; genus Ammospiza; species Ammospiza maritima. Next base: position 120,383 of record JAYKTQ010000230.1, read on the forward strand.
GAGTTTAGTTCAAGCATGGCTTAAAGAAAAAGGCCATGAAGCCATGCAACTGAGAGAAAAGTAACAGGTAGCTGTGAAGCAGTTTCCAGCCTGACTTCTATAAACAATTAGTCTCTCTCAGGCATCCTTGTATAAACAATAAAGTTCTCAGGCAGTCTTCCCATAACAAAGGTAAGATCCTCTCTGGGAAAAGATGGCACCCTGGGAACAGTTATGGAAGTTTTGAGAACCGTTCGTATCACAGTGAGAACACTGATTTTGTTTGATGTAAACAATCAACGGTATTGTAAAACAAAAGGAGTGGTTAGAGTTTTCTCTGTTAGCCTATCATAAAGCTGTATTTTGGAATATGCATGAAGTTAATTAACACTGTTATTTAAAGTGACTGATCGATCAATAAATTTGGAGTTCGATGCATTATAGGATGGTCGTTCTCCCCCTCACTTCAACAAATTGGTGACCCCGACGTGATAGCGGACACCACGACGATCGCGGCCATCACGGGGATTGCGAACACCAAAGGATAAGTGAGGAATGGTTCAGGCTCCGAAGCAGCGGGAGCGGCAATAAGCGCGAAATTAAAGCGGAGGAAAAAAGAAAACCGCCGATACGCGCTGTGCCCTGGCGACCATAATTAGATGGGCCAGCTGATACGTGCGGCATAGAAGTCTTGGAATACGCTGCTAGGTGAAAGTGCGCACTTAAAAAGAGGTATGGAAAGACAAGCCGCATATGAACTTTTTATTACATTTTTGCAAAAAAGGCAAATTAAGGGTATAGACTTACAGAAAGAATTGCAAGGTCTTTTGGCTTATGGTCAGGAAAGGGGAGTCTTTGTGAATCCCCACACGGTTCACGAGTTGTCGGAGTGGCGTAAATTTGGTGATATATTATGGCAGGCTACGTTAGACGATGATAAAACTGCTAGGAAAATGGGTAAATTATGGCGGGTTATTAACAACGAACTGTTGCAGTTTCAGGCGGAAAAGAGGGCTGCCTATCAGGCTACTGCCGCTCACGATCGTAATAAAGAATACGATCAAGAGAGGGAGTTTGATAAAGAGTCGGGGACTCCTCTCGGCCCTGCAATGAGGACGGTTTCATTACCGACCTCGCCACCTCCCTCGGCAAGCCAGGCGCTGAGCCAGGCTGTGAGCCCGGCTCCAAGCCAGGCTGTGAGCCAGGTTCCGAGCCAGGCTGTGAGTCCGGCTCCAAGCCAGGCTCCAAGCCAAGCTCCACAGGGCGCTTTACTACCCTCCGCGCCGCTTCTACCGCCTCCTTTAACGAGCCAGCCCCCCCTGACGAGCCAAGCTCCGCAGGGTGCTCCGCAGGGTGCTTTATTGCCCGCTTTGCCGCAGGCTATGCATAGCGCTTCTGAGTCTCCCGTATTGCTTGCATCGCAGCAGCCAGGGCCACAAACGTGTGTCCCGTCCCCGAAAAGTAATCAGAGCCCTGGGTTGGAAAACGATCGAGCGGTGATGATTGCACGGGAAAGACGGGATGCGTGGGCAGCTCTTGCCAAAGATGCAATGGAGAAGGGAGACCAGGAGTTGATAAGCTTAGCGAGCGAACTGGCTTGTCCGGTTATTTTCACCCCCCAGGCTGGCGGAGGTATGCAAGCGACAATTAGTGCTTTAGACTGGAAGATGTTATCTCAGTTGCGAGCTACTGTTAGCCAGTTTGGCTTTAAAAGCGAACCAGCCAAGCAAATGCTCGACTATATTTTTGACACCAGTATTCTTCTTATTAATGATTGTCGTGGCATAGTTAAATTAATCTTTACCCAACATCAGCAATTGCTTTTTAACGCCCATTGGCAGGCATTAGTAAATGAGTGCGTGGCAGTACAAAGACAGCAGGGTGACCCCCTCCATGGCGTCACTGTTAGTGAGCTTATGGGTCTGGGACCTTTCTTTCGTCCTGAGGCACAAGCCTTAATAGGTCAAGAGAAGTGCCGGGAGGCAATAAGGTTAGTCAGACTCGCGATGGAAAGGGTAAAAGAACCAGAAGAGAGACCTGTATATATAGGAATCAAGCAAGGCAGAGAGGAATCATTTAGCTCTTTTATTGACAAGGTTGCTGCAGAAATTGAAAGAGCTGAGGTGCCAAAATATCTTAGGGGAGTATTGCTCAGGGAGTGTGCTCTCCGAAATTGTAATTCTACTACTAGGAGAGTACTTAACACCCTAGGTACTAATTGGACTATAGAAGAGGCATTAGAGAAGATGGCCCTCATATCTACGGGACAGCAGGCTTTTGTGGTAGATGTGATCAAGCAGAAATCAACGTCAGGAATAGGCTTGCAAGAACAGGCAAAGTCCTCTCAGAGTCAGGTATTAGCCGCTCTTGCACCTCACCAAGCGTCAGCTGCATTTGCAAATCAAATAATATGGGCCAAAAATGCCGCTCGGACGACCAGGCACCAACAGAAGTCCTCGCTGCAGCATCGGCACCTTCTTCTGTCTCCAACCCGACACCACAGGAAGCCGCCGCGGGGGGAGAGCGAAGCCGCCGCGGGGGGAGCCACGGGTGCAGCGGTGCCTGCAGCGGACTCAGCCTGCCGGCGAGTAAACAAAGAATCCAGCGCAGGGGGGGGTTTTCGCCCGCTCCGACACACGCACCGCGGGACTGGAGCGCTTTTTGCAGAGGGAGGGTTTCTCCCCCCCCCGTACAGCCAGCAAAAGCTTCAGTTTAAGACCTAACAGCCTAATGGATGTAACTTTTGTCAACAAAAGGAAAAGATCCCTGTTGAAATTAAGAAACAAGTGATGGTAAACAAGGAAAGTTAAAGGCACTTTAGTTCTTCTTGGCAGAGACTGAAACAGGAATCAGCGTACTGTATGCATGGGTCAAATTTCGGCCGGTTTGGCTCGGCATAGGTTATGCTGTCTTGAAATCACCTGTATTGGCAGAGACTTTAACATCAGAAGCCCGGATGGCTCAGTCAGTGGAACATCAAACTCTAGAATTATATTTTGAAAAGTTTAAAAATGTTAAGATATGTTAGACTGATTGTATGAGTGAGATGTTGTGAGTGTGCTTTTTGATATAGAAATGCTATAGCAAACACGTGAACAAAGTTATTTTAGCTTAATATTTTAGAATCAGGCCTGTAAGTAAGTTATAGTAAATGCTATATTTTATGTCTATGGTAAGTTTTATCTGTTATTAAGTAGTTTAAGTTAAATTAAATGCTAAATACTATTAAGGTTAAGTTTGTTAAGTTTATTTGCTGTTAAGTTCGAGGTCTGTTAAGGTTAAATCATATTAGGTTTAAGATAAGTTAGATTCTGTTAAGTTTGATCTTACATTATTTACAAATAAGTCTAAAATCAGTTAAATTTTGTTACAGTTTTGTTAGAATTAAGAGATTTTACATGTAAGTTCTGTTGATTTAAAATTCTATTAAGTTTAAGTAAAGATAAGTTTAGGTAATGTTAAGTTCTATTAAGTTTAAATATTTTAAGTTTAAGTATTTTAAGTATAAGTGCTATTAAGTTTAAGTGATGTTAGATAGATTTATGCTTTTACAATAGGTGTTTGTTTTATGACTTGTGTTCAAAGTGTTGTTGTGAACATCAGAGAAACCTTGCTAGCTCAAAATACTATTTAGTTATTAGAATTGCCTATTCTTATGTTGCAAAGAGTGTAGCACAGTTAGCCCATAGAATTTTGAAGCCAGTTAAGTTCTATTAATTTGAAAATAAGTCTGCTAAGTTAAGTATTTTAAGTGCTTCAAGTGCATACTACTTTCTCACCACTCCAAATCAACAAAGGACTGAGAATCGCCCAGCTGATGCCATTCCAGCCAAATGACTAAAGGATTACAGACTATAAAACTGATTTTGAACATTTTTGAGAAACCCAGGGAAGAGGTGGATGTGAAAATCTCATGGACAGAAAGGATTGTTTTCAGACTTGCCATTCACCTCCTCTCCAGGTTCACATAAATGAAAACAGCTAACAGCTTTCTTTTCTTAGTCCAATTACCACCTACCGTGCAATGCCTGATAAGGCCGGACATTGTGGCTCAGCTGAGGGTGGTTTTAACCCTTTGGGATAAAACGCTGTTGCCGGACGACCAGGGAACTGATTGACATTATTGAATCTTTATCATCTTTCCATATAAAAGGACCGGCAAAAGAGAACTGCCTTGAATGTCACAGCCCACATTGTGCTGCTTGGGTTGCACTGTGTTGTGGAGGTTGTGATGAGACCTTTTGGGTGGATCGGTTGTCACTTTTTCGTTTATGGTGTGATACCTGTAATCATAGACATAACTGGGAACATAATTGGGAGTAGGCTCTACGGAATGCAACAGGACTGAACACTGCCTCAGCTTTAGGTCTTTATGAGTCACATGAGCAGAAAATCTTGGCTTATTATCGGTGGGAGGTACAGTGTATTTTAAAAAGGGTTAAAGCTCAAAGTGCATCATATATAGCCTCTGTAAGGTGTAGAAAACTGGTGCCTTTAACACAACATTC
>JAYKTQ010000474.1:0-124643 GCA_036010785.1 Ammospiza maritima maritima
TGTGCAAAGGTACTGTTTTCTAGCAGTTGGCAAGCTGCGCACACAATCCCAGTGTTGTACAGCTTCCTTCTTCACCTTTCCGAAGGTGCCGCTCTCTCCGGCTCCCGGAGGCGAAGAAGCGGCTTCTTCGCGCAAAGACGATTGTGCCGCTCACTGTGCACTCCTTAGCGCGGCTTCTGCCGAAAGACGCCCGGGAGCGGCTCTTAGCTCCGGACAGCATCGTACCTTTGTCTTTAGCGTCTCTTCTCGTCTACATCTTAGCAAAAAGCTTTTCTACTATGTCTGGCTCGGAAAAACTGTGCCAGCACAGAAAACATCTCCCATCGTGTTCTAGACGTTGCACGGAAATCTTCCGAATTTTTGGCATGAAGAAAAGAAAAGGTGTCCAAAACAGCTTCCAATCGAATGTTCATGTGATTGGAAAAGTCAGGAGAGTGCAAAGGTACTGTTTTCTAGCAGTTGGCAAGCTGCGCACACAATCCCAGTGTTGTACAGCTTCCTTCTTCACCTTTCCGATGCTGCCGCTCTCTCCGGCTCCCGGAGGCGAAGAAGCGGCTTCTTCGCGCAAAAACGATTGTGCCGCTCACTGTGCACTCCTTAGCGCGGCTTCTGCCGAAAGACGCCCGGGAGCGGCTCTTAGCTCCGGACAGCATCGTACCTTCGTCTTTAGCGTCTCTTCTCTTCTACATCTTAGCAAAAAGCTTTTCTACTATGTCTGGCTCGGAAAAACTGTGCCAGCACAGAAAACATCTCCCATCGTGTTCTGGATGTTGCACGGAGGTCTTCCAAGTGTTTGGCATGAAGAAAAGAAAAGTTGTCCAAAACAGCTTCCAATCGAATGTTCATGTGATTGGAAAAGTCAGGAGAGTGCAAAGGTACTGTTTACTAGCAGTTGGCAAGCTGCGCACACAATCCCAGTGTTGTACAGCTTCCTTCTTCACCTTTCCGAAGGTGCCGCTCTCTCCGGCTCCCGGAGGCGAAGAAGCGGCTTCTTCGCGCAAAGACGATTGTGCCGCTCACTGTGCACTCCTTAGCGCGGCTTCTGCCGAAAGACGCCCGGGAGCGGCTCTTAGCTCCGGACAGCATCGTACCTTCGTCTTTAGCGTCTCTTCTCGTCTACATCTTAGCAAAAAGCTTTTCTACTATGTCTGGCTCGGAAAAACTGTGCCAGCACAGAAAACATCTCCCATCGTGTTCTAGACGTTGCACGGAGGTCTTCCAAGTGTTTGGCATGAAGAAAAGAAAAGTTGTCCAAAACAGCTTCCAATCGAATGTTCATGTGATTGGAAAAGTCAGGAGAGTGCAAAGGTACTGTTTTCTAGCAGTTGGCAAGCTGCGCACACAATCCCAGTGTTGTACAGCTTCCTTCTTCACCTTTCCGAAGGTGCCGCTCTCTCCGGCTCCCGGAGGCGAAGAAGCGGCTTCTTCGCGCAAAGACGATTGTGCCGCTCACTGTGCACTCCTTAGCGCGGCTTCTGCCGAAAGACGCCCGGGAGCGGCTCTTAGCTCCGGACAGCATCGTACCTTCGTCTTTAGCGTCTCTTCTCGTCTACATCTTAGCAAAAAGCTTTTCCACTATGTCTGGCTCGGAAAAACTGTGCCAGCACAGAAAACATCTCCCATCGTGTTCTAGACGTTGCACGGAGGTCTTCCAAGTGTTTGGCATGAAGAAAAGAAAAGTTGTCCAAAACAGCTTCCAATCGAATGTTCATGTGATTGGAAAAGTCAGGAGAGTGCAAAGGTACTGTTTTCTAGCAGTTGGCAAGCTGCGCACACAATCCCAGTGTTGTACAGCTTCCTTCTTCACCTTTCCGAAGGTGCCGCTCTCTCCGGCTCCCGGAGGCGAAGAAGCGGCTTCTTCGCGCAAAGACGATTGTGCCGCTCACTGTGCACTCCTTAGCGCGGCTTCTGCCGAAAGACGCCCGGGAGCGGCTCTTAGCTCCGGACAGCATCGTACCTTTGTCTTTAGCGTCTCTTCTCGTCTACATCTTAGCAAAAAGCTTTTCTACTATGTCTGGCTCGGAAAAACTGTGCCAGCACAGAAAACATCTCCCATCGTGTTCTAGACGTTGCACGGAAATCTTCCGAATTTTTGGCATGAAGAAAAGAAAAGGTGTCCAAAACAGCTTCCAATCGAATGTTCATGTGATTGGAAAAGTCAGGAGAGTGCAAAGGTACTGTTTTCTAGCAGTTGGCAAGCTGCGCACACAATCCCAGTGTTGTACAGCTTCCTTCTTCACCTTTCCGATGCTGCCGCTCTCTCCGGCTCCCGGAGGCGAAGAAGCGGCTTCTTCGCGCAAAGACGATTGTGCCGCTCACTGTGCACTCCTTAGCGCGGCTTCTGCCGAAAGACGCCCGGGAGCGGCTCTTAGCTCCGGACAGCATCGTACCTTCGTCTTTAGCGTCTCTTCTCTTCTACATCTTAGCAAAAAGCTTTTCTACTATGTCTGGCTCGGAAAAACTGTGCCAGCACAGAAAACATCTCCCATCGTGTTCTAGATGTTGCACGGAGGTCTTCCAAGTGTTTGGCATGAAGAAAAGAAAAGTTGTCCAAAACAGCTTCCAATCGAATGTTCATGTGATTGGAAAAGTCAGGAGAGTGCAAAGGTACTGTTTACTAGCAGTTGGCAAGCTGCGCACACAATCCCAGTGTTGTACAGCTTCCTTCTTCACCTTTCCGAAGGTGCCGCTCTCTCCGGCTCCCGGAGGCGAAGAAGCGGCTTCTTCGCGCAAAGACGATTGTGCCGCTCACTGTGAACTCCTTAGCGCGGCTTCTGCCGAAAGACGCCCGGGAGCGGCTCTTAGCTCCGGACAGCATCGTACCTTCGTCTTTAGCGTCTCTTCTCGTCTACATCTTAGCAAAAAGCTTTTCTACTATGTCTGGCTCGGAAAAACTGTGCCAGCACAGAAAACATCTCCCATCGTGTTCTAGACGTTGCACGGAGGTCTTCCAAGTGTTTGGCATGAAGAAAAGAAAAGTTGTCCAAAACAGCTTCCAATCGAATGTTCATGTGATTGGAAAAGTCAGGAGAGTGCAAAGGTACTGTTTTCTAGCAGTTGGCAAGCTGCGCACACAATCCCAGTGTTGTACAGCTTCCTTCTTCACCTTTCCGAAGGTGCCGCTCTCTTTGGCTCCGGAGGCGAAGAGAGCGGCTTCTTCGCGCAAAGACGATTGTGCCGCTCACTGTGCACTCCTTAGCGCGGCTTCTGCCGAAAGACGCCCGGGAGCGGCTCTTAGCTCCGGACAGCATCGTACCTTCGTCTTTAGCGTCTCTTCTCGTCTACATCTTAGCAAAAAGCTTTTCTACTATGTCTGGCTCGGAAAAACTGTGCCAGCACAGAAAACATCTTCCATCGTGTTGTAGACGTTGCACGGAGGTCTTCCAAGTGTTTGGCATGAAGAAAAGAAAAGTTGTCCAAAACAGCTTCCAATCGAATGTTCATGTGATTGGAAAAGTCAGGAGAGTGCAAAGGTACTGTTTTCTAGCAGTTGGCAAGCTGCGCACACTATCCCAGTGTTGTACAGCTTCCTTCTTCACCTTTCCGAAGGTGCCGCTCTCTCCGGCTCCCGGAGGCGAAGAAGCGGCTTCTTCGCGCAAAGACGATTGTGCCGCTCACTGTGCACTCCTTAGCGCGGCTTCTGCCGAAAGACGCCCGGGAGCGGCTCTTAGCTCCGGACAGCATCGTACCTTTGTCTTTAGCGTCTCTTCTCGTCTACATCTTAGCAAAAAGCTTTTCTACTATGTCTGGCTCGGAAAAACTGTGCCAGCACAGAAAACATCTCCCATCGTGTTCTAGACGTTGCACGGAGGTCTTCCAAGTGTTTGGCATGAAGAAAAGAAAAGTTGTCCAAAACAGCTTCCAATCGAATGTTCATGTGATTGGAAAAGTCAGGAGAGTGCAAAGGTACTGTTTTCTAGCAGTTGGCAAGCTGCGCACACAATCCCAGTGTTGTACAGCTTCCTTCTTCACCTTTCCGAAGGTGCCGCTCTCTCTGGCTCCCGGAGGCGAAGAAGCGGCTTCTTCGCGCAAAGACGATTGTGCCGCTCACTGTGCACTCCTTAGCGCGGCTTCTGCCGAAAGACGCCCGGGAGCGGCTCTTAGCTCCGGACAGCATCGTACCTTCGTCTTTAGCGTCTCTTCTCGTCTACATCTTAGCAAAAAGCTTTTCTACTATGTCTGGCTCGGAAAAACTGTGCCAGCACAGAAAACATCTCCCATCGTGTTCTAGACGTTGCACGGAGGTCTTCCAAGTGTTTGGCATGAAGAAAAGAAAAGTTGTCCAAAATAGCTCCCAATCGAATGTTCATGTGATTGGAAAAGTCAGGAGAGTGCAAAGGTACTGTTTTCTAGCAGTTGGCAAGCTGCGCACACAATCCCAGTGTTGTACAACTTCCTTCTTCACCTTTCCGAAGGTGCCGCTCTCTCCGGCTCCCGGAGGCGAAGAAGCGGCTTCTTCGCGCAAAGACGATTGTGCCGCTCACTGTGCACTCCTTAGCGCGGCTTCTGCCGAAAGACGCCCGGGAGCGGCTCTTAGCTCCGGACAGCATCGCACCTTCGTCTTTAGCGTCTCTTCTCGTCTACATCTTAGCAAAAAGCTTTTCCACTATGTCTGGCTCGGAAAAACTGTGCCAGCACAGAAAACATCTCCCATCGTGTTCTAGACGTTGCACGGAGGTCTTCCAAGTGTTTGGCATGAAGAAAAGAAAAGTTGTCCAAAACAGCTTCCAATCGAATGTTCATGTGATTGGAAAAGTCAGGAGAGTGCAAAGGTACTGTTTTCTAGCAGTTGGCAAGCTGCGCACACAATCCCAGTGTTGTACAGCTTCCTTCTTCACCTTTCCGAAGGTGCCGCTCTCTCCGGCTCCCGGAGGCGAAGAAGCGGCTTCTTCGCGCAAAGACGATTGTGCCGCTCACTGTGCACTCCTTAGCGCGGCTTCTGCCGAAAGACGCCCGGGAGCGGCTCTTAGCTCCGGACAGCATCGTACCTTTGTCTTTAGCGTCTCTTCTCGTCTACATCTTAGCAGAAAGCTTTTCTACTATGTCTGGCTCGGAAAAACTGTGCCAGCACAGAAAACATCTCCCATCGTGTTCTAGACGTTGCACGGAAATCTTCCGAATTTTTGGCATGAAGAAAAGAAAAGGTGTCCAAAACAGCTTCCAATCGAATGTTCATGTGATTGGAAAAGTCAGGAGAGTGCAAAGGTACTGTTTTCTAGCAGTTGGCAAGCTGCGCACACAATCCCAGTGTTGTACAGCTTCCTTCTTCACCTTTCCGATGCTGCCGCTCTCTCCGACTCCCGGAGGCGAAGAAGCGGCTTCTTCGCGCAAAGACGATTGTGCCGCTCACTGTGCACTCCTTAGCGCGGCTTCTGCCGAAAGACGCCCGGGAGCGGCTCTTAGCTCCGGACAGCATCGTACCTTCGTCTTTAGCGTCTCTTCTCTTCTACATCTTAGCAAAAAGCTTTTCTACTATGTCTGGCTCGGAAAAACTGTGCCAGCACAGAAAACATCTCCCATCGTGTTCTAGATGTTGCACGGAGGTCTTCCAAGTGTTTGGCATGAAGAAAAGAAAAGTTGTCCAAAACAGCTTCCAATCGAATGTTCATGTGATTGGAAAAGTCAGGAGAGTGCAAAGGTACTGTTTACTAGCAGTTGGCAAGCTGCGCACACAATCCCAGTGTTGTACAGCTTCCTTCTTCACCTTTCCGAAGGTGCCGCTCTCTCCGGCTCCCGGAGGCGAAGAAGCGGCTTCTTCGCGCAAAGACGATTGTGCCGCTCACTGTGAACTCCTTAGCGCGGCTTCTGCCGAAAGACGCCCAGGAGCGGCTCTTAGCTCCGGACAGCATCGTACCTTCGTCTTTAGTGTCTCTTCTCGTCTACATCTTAGCAAAAAGCTTTTCTACTATGTCTGGCTCGGAAAAACTGTGCCAGCACAGAAAACATCTCCCATCGTGTTCTAGACGTTGCACGGAGATCTTCCAAGTGTTTGGCATGAAGAAAAGAAAAGGTGTCCAAAACAGCTTCCAATCGAATGTTCATGTGATTGGAAAAGTCAGGAGAGTGCAAAGGTACTGTTTTCTAGCAGTTGGCAAGCTGCGCACACTATCCCAGTGTTGTACAGCTTCCTTCTTCACCTTTCCGATGCTGCCGCTCTCTCCGGCTCCCGGAGGCGAAGAAGCGGCTTCTTCGCGCAAAGACGATTGTGCCGCTCACTGTGCACTCCTTAGCGCGGCTTCTGCCGAAAGACGCCCGGGAGCGGCTCTTAGCTCCGGACAGCATCGTACCTTCGTCTTTAGCGTCTCTTCTCGTCTACATCTTAGCAAAAAGCTTTTCTACTATGTCTGGCTCGGAAAAACTGTGCCAGCACAGAAAACATCTCCCATCGTGTTCTAGACGTTGCACGAAGGTCTTCCAAGTGTTTGGCATGAAGAAAAGAAAAGTTGTCCAAAACAGCTTCCAATCGAATGTTCATGTGATTGGAAAAGTCAGGAGAGTGCAAAGGTACTGTTTTCTAGCAGTTGGCAAGCTGCGCACACAATCCCAGTGTTGTACAGCTTCCTTCTTCACCTTTCCGAAGGTGCCGCTCTCTCTGGCTCCCGGAGGCGAAGAAGCGGCTTCTTCGCGCAAAGACGATTGTGCCGCTCACTGTGCACTCCTTAGCGCGGCTTCTGCCGAAAGACGCCCGGGAGCGGCTCTTAGCTCCGGACAGCATCGTACCTTCGTCTTTAGCGTCTCTTCTCGTCTACATCTTAGCAAAAAGCTTTTCTACTATGTCTGGCTCGGAAAAACTGTGCCAGCACAGAAAACATCTCCCATCGTGTTCTAGACGTTGCACGGAGGTCTTCCAAGTGTTTGGCATGAAGAAAAGAAAAGTTGTCCAAAATAGCACCCAATCGAATGTTCATGTGATTGGAAAAGTCAGGAGAGTGCAAAGGTACTGTTTTCTAGCAGTTGGCAAGCTGCGCACACAATCCCAGTGTTGTACAGCTTCCTTCTTCACCTTTCCGAAGGTGCCGCTCTCTCTGGCTCCCGGAGGCGAAGAAGCGGCTTCTTCGCGCAAAGATGATTGTGCCGCTCACTGTGCACTCCTTAGCGCGGCTTCTGCCGAAAGACGCCCGGGAGCGGCTCTTAGCTCCGGACAGCATCGTACCTTCGTCTTTAGCGTCTCTTCTCGTCTACATCTTAGCAAAAAGCTTTTCCACTATGTCTGGCTCGGAAAAACTGTGCCAGCACAGAAAACATCTCCCATCGTGTTCTAGACGTTGCACGGAGGTCTTCCAAGTGTTTGGCATGAAGAAAAGAAAAGTTGTCCAAAACAGCTTCCAATCGAATGTTCATGTGATTGGAAAAGTCAGGAGAGTGCAAAGGTACTGTTTTCTAGCAGTTGGCAAGCTGCGCACACAATCCCAGTGTTGTACAGCTTCCTTCTTCACCTTTCCGAAGGTGCCGCTCTCTCCGGCTCCCGGAGGCGAAGAAGCGGCTTCTTCGCGCAAAGACGATTGTGCCGCTCACTGTGCACTCCTTAGCGCGGCTTCTGCCGAAAGACGCCCGGGAGCGGCTCTTAGCTCCGGACAGCATCGTACCTTTGTCTTTAGCGTCTCTTCTCGTCTACATCTTAGCAAAAAGCTTTTCTACTATGTCTGGCTCGGAAAAACTGTGCCAGCACAGAAAACATCTCCCATCGTGTTCTAGACGTTGCACGGAAATCTTCCGAATTTTTGGCATGAAGAAAAGAAAAGGTGTCCAAAACAGCTTCCAATCGAATGTTCATGTGATTGGAAAAGTCAGGAGAGTGCAAAGGTACTGTTTTCTAGCAGTTGGCAAGCTGCGCACACAATCCCAGTGTTGTACAGCTTCCTTCTTCACCTTTCCGATGCTGCCACTCTCTCCGGCTCCCGGAGGCGAAGAAGCGGCTTCTTCGCGCAAAGACGATTGTGCCGCTCACTGTGCACTCCTTAGCGCGGCTTCTGCCGAAAGACGCCCGGGAGCGGCTCTTAGCTCCGGACAGCATCGTACCTTCGTCTTTAGCGTCTCTTCTCTTCTACATCTTAGCAAAAAGCTTTTCTACTATGTCTGGCTCGGAAAAACTGTGCCAGCACAGAAAACATCTCCCATCGTGTTCTAGATGTTGCACGGAGGTCTTCCAAGTGTTTGGCATGAAGAAAAGAAAAGTTGTCCAAAACAGCTTCCAATCGAATGTTCATGTGATTGGAAAAGTCAGGAGAGTGCAAAGGTACTGTTTACTAGCAGTTGGCAAGCTGCGCACACAATCCCAGTGTTGTACAGCTTCCTTCTTCACCTTTCCGAAGGTGCCGCTCTCTCCGGCTCCCGGAGGCGAAGAAGCGGCTTCTTCGCGCAAAGACGATTGTGCCGCTCACTGTGAACTCCTTAGCGCGGCTTCTGCCGAAAGACGCCCGGGAGCGGCTCTTAGCTCCGGACAGCATCGTACCTTCGTCTTTAGTGTCTCTTCTCGTCTACATCTTAGCAAAAAGCTTTTCTACTATGTCTGGCTCGGAAAAACTGTGCCAGCACAGAAAACATCTCCCATCGTGTTCTAGACGTTGCACGGAGATCTTCCAAGTGTTTGGCATGAAGAAAAGAAAAGGTGTCCAAAACAGCTTCCAATCGAATGTTCATGTGATTGGAAAAGTCAGGAGAGTGCAAAGGTACTGTTTTCTAGCAGTTGGCAAGCTGCGCACACAATCCCAGTGTTGTACAGCTTCCTTCTTCACCTTTCCGAAGGTGCCGCTCTCTCTGGCTCCCGGAGGCGAAGAAGCGGCTTCTTCGCGCAAAGACGATTGTGCCGCTCACTGTGCACTCCTTAGCGCGGCTTCTGCCGAAAGACGCCCGGGAGCGGCTCTTAGCTCCGGACAGCATCGTACCTTCGTCTTTAGCGTCTCTTCTCGTCTACATCTTAGCAAAAAGCTTTTCTACTATGTCTGGCTCGGAAAAACTGTGCCAGCACAGAAAACATCTCCCATCGTGTTCTAGACGTTGCACGGAGGTCTTCCAAGTGTTTGGCATGAAGAAAAGAAAAGTTGTCCAAAACAGCTTCCAATCGAATGTTCATGTGATTGGAAAAGTCAGGAGAGTGCAAAGGTACTGTTTTCTAGCAGTTGGCAAGCTGCGCACACAATCCCAGTGTTGTACAGCTTCCTTCTTCACCTTTCCGAAGGTGCCGCTCTCTCCGGCTCCCGGAGGCGAAGAAGCGGCTTCTTCGCGCAAAGACGATTGTGCCGCTCACTGTGCACTCCTTAGCGCGGCTTCTGCCGAAAGACGCCCGGGAGCGGCTCTTAGCTCCGGACAGCATCGTACCTTCGTCTTTAGCGTCTCTTCTCTTCTACATCTTAGCAAAAAGCGTTTCTACTATGTCTGGCTCGGAAAAACTGTGCAAGCACAGAAAACATCTCCCATCGTGTTCTAGATGTTGCACGGAGGTCTTCCAAGTGTTTGGCATGAAGAAAAGAAAAGTTGTCCAAAACAGCTTCCAATCGAATGTTCATGTGATTGGAAAAGTCAGGAGAGTGCAAAGGTACTGTTTACTAGCAGTTGGCAAGCTGCGCACACAATCCCAGTGTTGTACAGCTTCCTTCTTCACCTTTCCGAAGGTGCCGCTCTCTCCGGCTCCCGGAGGCGAAGAAGCGGCTTCTTCGCGCAAAGACGATTGTGCCGCTCACTGTGAACTCCTTAGCGCGGCTTCTGCCGAAAGACGCCCGGGAGCGGCTCTTAGCTCCGGACAGCATCGTACCTTCGTCTTTAGTGTCTCTTCTCGTCTACATCTTAGCAAAAAGCTTTTCTAATATGTCTGGCTCGGAAAAACTGTGCCAGCACAGAAAACATCTCCCATCGTGTTCTAGACGTTGCACGGAGATCTTCCAAGTGTTTGGCATGAAGAAAAGAAAAGGTGTCCAAAACAGCTTCCAATCGAATGTTCATGTGATTGGAAAAGTCAGGAGAGTGCAAAGGTACTGTTTTCTAGCAGTTGGCAAGCTGCGCACACTATCCCAGTGTTGTACAGCTTCCTTCTTCACCTTTCCGAAGGTGCCGCTCTCTCCGGCTCCCGGAGGCGAAGAAGCGGCTTCTTCGCGCAAAGACGATTGTGCCGCTCACTGTGCACTCCTTAGCGCGGCTTCTGCCGAAAGACGCCCGGGAGCGGCTCTTAGCTCCGGACAGCATCGTACCTTCGTCTTTAGCGTCTCTTCTCGTCTACATCTTAGCAAAAAGCTTTTCTACTATGTCTGGCTCGGAAAAACTGTGCCAGCACAGAAAACATCTCCCATACGATGTTCTAGACGTTGCACGAAGGTCTTCCAAGTGTTTGGCATGAAGAAAAGAAAAGTTGTCCAAAACAGCTTCCAATCGAATGTTCATGTGATTGGAAAAGTCAGGAGAGTGCAAAGGTACTGTTTTCTAGCAGTTGGCAAGCTGCGCACACAATCCCAGTGTTGTACAGCTTCCTTCTTCACCTTTCCGATGCTGCCGCTCTCTCTGGCTCCCGGAGGCGAAGAAGCGGCTTCTTCGCGCAAAGACGATTGTGCCGCTCACTGTGCACTCCTTAGCGCGGCTTCTGCGAAAGACGCCCGGGAGCGGCTCTTAGCTCCGGACAGCATCGTACCTTCGTCTTTAGCGTCTCTTCTCGTCTACATCTTAGCAAAAAGCTTTTCTACTATGTCTGGCTCGGAAAAACTGTGCCAGCACAGAAAACATCTCCCATCGTGTTCTAGACGTTGCACGGAGGTCTTCCAAGTGTTTGGCATGAAGAAAAGAAAAGTTGTCCAAAATAGCTCCAATCGAATGTTCATGTGATTGGAAAAGTCAGGAGAGTGCAAAGGTACTGTTTTCTAGCAGTTGGCAAGCTGCGCACACAATCCCAGTGTTGTACAGCTTCCTTCTTCACCTTTCCGAAGGTGCCGCTCTCTCCAGCTCCCGGAGGCGAAGAAGCGGCTTCTTCGCGCAAAGACGATTGTGCCGCTCACTGTGCACTCCTTAGCGCGGCTTCTGCCGAAAGACGCCCGGGAGCGGCTCTTAGCTCCGGACAGCATCGTACCTTCGTCTTTAGCGTCTCTTCTCGTCTACATCTTAGCAAAAAGCTTTTCCACTATGTCTGGCTCGGAAAAACTGTGCCAGCACAGAAAACATCTCCCATCGTGTTCTAGACGTTGCACGGAGGTCTTCCAAGTGTTTGGCATGAAGAAAAGAAAAGTTGTCCAAAACAGCTTCCAATCGAATGTTCATGTGATTGGAAAAGTCAGGAGAGTGCAAAGGTACTGTTTTCTAGCAGTTGGCAAGCTGCGCACACAATCCCAGTGTTGTACAGCTTCCTTCTTCACCTTTCCGAAGGTGCCGCTCTCTCCGGCTCCCGGAGGCGAAGAAGCGGCTTCTTCGCGCAAAGACGATTGTGCCGCTCACTGTGCACTCCTTAGCGCGGCTTCTGCCGAAAGACGCCCGGGAGCGGCTCTTAGCTCCGGACAGCATCGTACCTTTGTCTTTAGCGTCTCTTCTCGTCTACATCTTAGCAAAAAGCTTTTCTACTATGTCTGGCTCGGAAAAACTGTGCCAGCACAGAAAACATCTCCCATCGTGTTCTAGACGTTGCACGGAAATCTTCCGAATTTTTGGCATGAAGAAAAGAAAAGGTGTCCAAAACAGCTTCCAATCGAATGTTCATGTGATTGGAAAAGTCAGGAGAGTGCAAAGGTACTGTTTTCTAGCAGTTGGCAAGCTGCGCACACAATCCCAGTGTTGTACAGCTTCCTTCTTCACCTTTCCGATGCTGCCGCTCTCTCCGGCTCCCGGAGGCGAAGAAGCGGCTTCTTCGCGCAAAGACGATTGTGCCGCTCACTGTGCACTCCTTAGCGCGGCTTCTGCCGAAAGACGCCCGGGAGCGGCTCTTAGCTCCGGACAGCATCGTACCTTCGTCTTTAGCGTCTCTTCTCTTCTACATCTTAGCAAAAAGCTTTTCTACTATGTCTGGCTCGGAAAAACTGTGCCAGCACAGAAAACATCTCCCATCGTGTTCTAGATGTTGCACGGAGGTCTTCCAAGTGTTTGGCATGAAGAAAAGAAAAGTTGTCCAAAACAGCTTCCAATCGAATGTTCATGTGATTGGAAAAGTCAGGAGAGTGCAAAGGTACTGTTTACTAGCAGTTGGCAAGCTGCGCACACAATCCCAGTGTTGTACAGCTTCCTTCTTCACCTTTCCGAAGGTGCCGCTCTCTCCGGCTCCCGGAGGCGAAGAAGCGGCTTCTTCGCGCAAAGACGATTGTGCCGCTCACTGTGCACTCCTTAGCGCGGCTTCTGCCGAAAGACGCCCGGGAGCGGCTCTTAGCTCCGGACAGCATCGTACCTTCGTCTTTAGTGTCTCTTCTCGTCTACATCTTAGCAAAAGCTTTTCTACTATGTCTGGCTCGGAAAAACTGTGCCAGCACAGAAAACATCTCCATCGTGTTCTAGACGTTGCACGGAGATCTTCCAAGGGTTTGGCATGAAGAAAAGAAAAGGTGTCCAAAACAGCTTCCAATCGAATGTTCATGTGATTGGAAAAGTCAGGAGAGTGCAAAGGTACTGTTTTCTAGCAGTTGGCAAGCTGCGCACACAATCCCAGTGTTGTACAGCTTCCTTCTTCACCTTTCCGAAGGTGCCGCTCTATCTGGCTCCCGGAGGCGAAGAAGCGGCTTCTTCGCGCAAAGACGATTGTGCCGCTCACTGTGCACTCCTTAGCGCGGCTTCTGCCGAAAGACGCCCGGGAGCGGCTCTTAGCTCCGGACAGCATCGTACCTTCGTCTTTAGCGTCTCTTCTCGTCTACATCTTAGCAAAAAGCTTTTCTACTATGTCTGGCTCGGAAAAACTGTGCCAGCACAGAAAACATCTCCATCGTCTTCTGGATGTTGCACGGATGTCTTCCAAGTGTTTGGCATGAAGAAAAGAAAAGTTGTCCAAAACAGCTTCCAATCGAATGTTCATGTGATTGGAAAAGTCAGGAGAGTGCAAAGGTACTGTTTTCTAGCAGTTGGCAAGCTGCGCACACAATCCCAGTGTTGTACAGCTTCCTTCTTCACCTTTCCGAAGGTGCCGCTCTCTCCGGCTCCCGGAGGCGAAGAAGCGGCTTCTTCGCGCAAAGACGATTGTGCCGCTCACTGTGCACTCCTTAGCGCGGCTTCTGCCGAAAGACGCCCGGAGCGGCTCTTAGCTCCGGACAGCATCGTACCTTCGTCTTTAGCGTCTCTTCTCGTCTACATCTTAGCAAAAAGCTTTTCCACTATGTCTGGCTCGGAAAAACTGTGCCAGCACAGAAAACATCTCCATCGTGTTCTAGACGTTGCACGAAGGTCTTCCAAGTGTTTGGCATGAAGAAAAGAAAAGTTGTCCAAAACAGCTTCCAATCGAATGTTCATGTGATTGGAAATGTCAGGAGAGTGCAAAGGTACTGTTTTCTAGCAGTTGGCAAGCTGCGCACACTATCCCAGTGTTGTACAGCTTCCTTCTTCACCTTTCCGAAGGTGCCGCTCTCTCTGGCTCCCGGAGGCGAAGAAGCGGCTTCTTCGCGCAAAGACGATTGTGCCGCTCACTGTGCACTCCTTAGCGCGGCTTCTGCCGAAAGACGCCCGGGAGCGGCTCTTAGCTCCGGACAGCATCGTACCTTCGTCTTTAGCGTCTCTTCTCGTCTACATCTTAGCAAAAAGCTTTTCTACTATGTCTGGCTCGGAAAACTGTGCCAGCACAGAAAACATCTCCCATCGTGTTCTAGACGTTGCACGGAGGTCTTCCAAGTGTTTGGCATGAAGAAAAGAAAAGTTGTCCAAAATAGCTCCCAATCGAATGTTCATGTGATTGGAAAAGTCAGGAGAGTGCAAAGGTACTGTTTTCTAGCAGTTGGCAAGCTGCGCACACAATCCCAGTGTTGTACAGCTTCCTTCTTCACCTTTCGAAGGTGCCGCTCTCTCCGGCTCCCGGAGGCGAAGAAGCGGCTTCTTCGCGCAAAGACGATTGTGCCGCTCACTGTGCACTCCTTAGCGCGGCTTCTGCCGAAAGACGCCCGGGAGCGGCTCTTAGCTCCGGACAGCATCGTACCTTCGTCTTTAGCGTCTCTTCTCGTCTACATCTTAGCAAAAAGCTTTTCTACTATGTCTGGCTCGGAAAAACTGTGCCAGCACAGAAAACATCTCCCATCGTGTTCTAGACGTTGCACGGAGGTCTTCCAAGTGTTTGGCATGAAGAAAAGAAAAGTTGTCCAAAACAGCTTCCAATCGAATGTTCATGTGATTGGAAAAGTCAGGAGAGTGCAAAGGTACTGTTTTCTAGCAGTTGGCAAGCTGCGCACACAATCCCAGTGTTGTACAGCTTCCTTCTTCACCTTTCCGAAGGTGCCGCTCTCTCCGGCTCCCGGAGGCGAAGAAGCGGCTTCTTCGCGCAAAGACGATTGTGCCGCTCACTGTGCACTCCTTAGCGCGGCTTCTGCCGAAAGACGCCCGGGAGCGGCTCTTAGCTCCGGACAGCATCGTACCTTTGTCTTTAGCGTCTCTTCTCGTCTACATCTTAGCAAAAAGCTTTTCTACTATGTCTGGCTCGGAAAAACTGTGCCAGCACAGAAAACATCTCCCATCGTGTTCTAGACGTTGCACGGAAATCTTCCGAATTTTTGGCATGAAGAAAAGAAAAGGTGTCCAAAACAGCTTCGAATCGAATATTCATGTGATTGGAAAAGTCAGGAGAGTGCAAAGGTACTGTTTTCTAGCAGTTGGCAAGCTGCGCACACAATCCCAGTGTTGTACAGCTTCCTTCTTCACCTTTCCGAAGGTGCCGCTCTCTCCGGCTCCCGGAGGCGAAGAAGCGGCTTCTTCGCGCAAAGACGATTGTGCCGCTCACTGTGCACTCCTTAGCGCGGCTTCTGCCGAAAGACGCCCGGGAGCGGCTCTTAGCTCCGGACAGCATCGTACCTTCGTCTTTAGCGTCTCTTCTCTTCTACATCTTAGCAAAAAGCTTTTCTACTATGTCTGGCTCGGAAAAACTGTGCCAGCACAGAAAACATCTCCCATCGTGTTCTAGACGTTGCACGGAGATCTTCCAAGTGTTTGGCATGAAGAAAAGAAAAGGTGTCCAAAACAGCTTCCAATCGAATGTTCATGTGATTGGAAAGTCAGGAGAGTGCAAAGGTACTGTTTTCTAGCAGTTGGC
Source organism: Ammospiza maritima maritima (assembly GCA_036010785.1). Lineage (NCBI taxonomy): Eukaryota > Metazoa > Chordata > Aves > Passeriformes > Passerellidae > Ammospiza > Ammospiza maritima. Next base: position 15,179 of record JAYKTQ010000474.1, read on the forward strand.
AAGCTGCGCACACAATCCCAGTGTTGTACAGCTTCCTTCTTCACCTTTCCGAAGGTGCCGCTCTCTCTGGCTCCCGGAGGCGAAGAAGCGGCTTCTTCGCGCAAAGACGATTGTGCCGCTCACTGTGAACTCCTTAGCGCGGCTTCTGCCGAAAGACGCCCGGGAGCGGCTCTTAGCTCCGGACAGCATCGTACCTTCGTCTTTAGCGTCTCTTCTCGTCTACATCTTAGCAAAAAGCTTTTCTACTATGTCTGGCTCGGAAAAACTGTGCCAGCACAGAAAACATCTCCCATCGTGTTCTAGACGTTGCACGGAGATCTTCCAAGTGTTTGGCATGAAGAAAAGAAAAGTTGTCCAAAACAGCTTCCAATCGAATGTTCATGTGATTGGAAAAGTCAGGAGAGTGCAAAGGTACTGTTTTCTAGCAGTTGGCAAGCTGCGCACACAATCCCAGTGTTGTACAGCTTCCTTCTTCACCTTTCCGAAGGTGCCGCTCTCTCCGGCTCCCGGAGGCGAAGAAGCGGCTTCTTCGCGCAAAGACGATTGTGCCGCTCACTGTGCACTCCTTAGCGCGGCTTCTGCCGAAAGACGCCCGGGAGCGGCTCTTAGCTCCGGACAGCATCGTACCTTCGTCTTTAGCGTCTCTTCTCGTCTACATCTTAGCAAAAAGCTTTTCCACTATGTCTGGCTCGGAAAAACTGTGCCAGCACAGAAAACATCTCCCATCGTGTTCTAGACGTTGCACGGAGGTCTTCCAAGTGTTTGGCATGAAGAAAAGAAAAGTTGTCCAAAACAGCTTCCAATCGAATGTTCATGTGATTGGAAAAGTCAGGAGAGTGCAAAGGTACTGTTTTCTAGCAGTTGGCAAGCTGCGCACACAATCCCAGTGTTGTACAGCTTCCTTCTTCACCTTTCCGAAGGTGCCGCTCTCTCCGGCTCCCGGAGGCGAAGAAGCGGCTTCTTCGCGCAAAGACGATTGTGCCGCTCACTGTGCACTCCTTAGCGCGGCTTCTGCCGAAAGACGCCCGGGAGCGGCTCTTAGCTCCGGACAGCATCGTACCTTCGTCTTTAGCGTCTCTTCTCGTCTACATCTTAGCAAAAAGCTTTTCCACTATGTCTGGCTCGGAAAAACTGTGCCAGCACAGAAAACATCTCCCATCGTGTTCTAGACGTTGCACGGAGGTCTTCCAAGTGTTTGGCATGAAGAAAAGAAAAGTTGTCCAAAACAGCTTCCAATCGAATGTTCATGTGATTGGAAAAGTCAGGAGAGTGCAAAGGTACTGTTTTCTAGCAGTTGGCAGGCTGTGCACACAATCCCAGGGTTGTAGAGCTTCCTTCTTCACCTTTCCGAAGGTGCCGCTCTCTCCGGCTCCCGGAGGCGAAGAAGCGGCTTCTTCGCGCAAAGACGATTGTGCCGCTCACTGTGCACTCCTTAGCGCGGCTTCTGCCGAAAGACGCCCGGGAGCGGCTCTTAGCTCCGGACAGCATCGTACCTTCGTCTTTAGCGTCTCTTCTCGTCTACATCTTAGCAAAAAGCTTTTCTACTATGTCTGGCTCGGAAAAACTGTGCCAGCACAGAAAACATCTCCCATCGTGTTCTAGACGTTGCACGGAGGTCTTCCAAGTGTTTGGCATGAAGAAAAGAAAAGTTGTCCAAAACAGCTTCCAATCGAATGTTCATGTGATTGGAAAAGTCAGGAGAGTGCAAAGGTACTGTTTTCTAGCAGTTGGCAAGCTGCGCACACAATCCCAGTGTTGTACAGCTTCCTTCTTCACCTTTCCGATGCTGCCGCTCTCTCCGGCTCCCGGAGGCGAAGAAGCGGCTTCTTCGCGCAAAGACGATTGTGCCGCTCACTGTGCACTCCTTAGCGCGGCTTCTGCCGAAAGACGCCCGGGAGCGGCTCTTAGCTCCGGACAGCATCGTACCTTCGTCTTTAGCGTCTCTTCTCGTCTACATCTTAGCAAAAAGCTTTTCTACTATGTCTGGCTCGGAAAAACTGTGCCAGCACAGAAAACATCTCCCATCGTGTTCTAGACGTTGCACGAAGGTCTTCCAAGTGTTTGGCATGAAGAAAAGAAAAGTTGTCCAAAACAGCTTCCAATCGAATGTTCATGTGATTGGAAAAGTCAGGAGAGTGCAAAGGTACTGTTTTCTAGCAGTTGGCAAGCTGCGCACACAATCCCAGTGTTGTACAGCTTCCTTCTTCACCTTTCCGAAGGTGCCGCTCTCTCCGGCTCCCGGAGGCGAAGAAGCGGCTTCTTCGCGCAAAGACGATTGTGCCGCTCACTGTGCACTCCTTAGCGCGGCTTCTGCCGAAAGACGCCCGGGAGCGGCTCTTAGCTCCGGACAGCATCGTACCTTCGTCTTTAGCGTCTCTTCTCGTCTACATCTTAGCAAAAAGCTTTTCTACTATGTCTGGCTCGGAAAAACTGTGCCAGCACAGAAAACATCTCCCATCGTGTTCTAGACGTTGCACGGAGGTCTTCCAAGTGTTTGGCATGAAGAAAAGAAAAGTTGTCCAAAATAGCTCCCAATCGAATGTTCATGTGATTGGAAAAGTCAGGAGAGTGCAAAGGTACTGTTTTCTAGCAGTTGGCAAGCTGCGCACACAATCCCAGTGTTGTACAGCTTCCTTCTTCACCTTTCCGAAGGTGCCGCTCTCTCCGGCTCCCGGAGGCGAAGAAGCGGCTTCTTCGCGCAAAGACGATTGTGCCGCTCACTGTGCACTCCTTAGCGCGGCTTCTGCCGAAAGACGCCCGGGAGCGGCTCTTAGCTCCGGACAGCATCGTACCTTCGTCTTTAGCGTCTCTTCTCGTCTACATCTTAGCAAAAAGCTTTTCCACTATGTCTGGCTCGGAAAAACTGTGCCAGCACAGAAAACATCTCCCATCGTGTTCTAGACGTTGCACGGAGGTCTTCCAAGTGTTTGGCATGAAGAAAAGAAAAGTTGTCCAAAACAGCTTCCAATCGAATGTTCATGTGATTGGAAAAGTCAGGAGAGTGCAAAGGTACTGTTTTCTAGCAGTTGGCAAGCTGCGCACACAATCCCAGTGTTGTACAGCTTCCTTCTTCACCTTTCCGAAGGTGCCGCTCTCTCCGGCTCCCGGAGGCGAAGAAGCGGCTTCTTCGCGCAAAGACGATTGTGCCGCTCACTGTGCACTCCTTAGCGCGGCTTCTGCCGAAAGACGCCCGGGAGCGGCTCTTAGCTCCGGACAGCATCGTACCTTCGTCTTTAGCGTCTCTTGTCGTCTACATCTTAGCAAAAAGCTTTTCTACTATGTCTGGCTCGGAAAAACTGTGCCAGCACAGAAAACATCTCCCATCGTGTTCTAGACGTTGCATGGAAATCTTCCAAGTTTTTGGCATGAAGAAAAGAAAAGGTGTCCAAAACAGCTTCCAATCGAATGTTCATGTGATTGGAAAAGTCAGGAGAGTGCAAAGGTACTGTTTTCTAGCAGTTGGCAAGCTGCGCACACAATCCCAGTGTTGTACAGCTTCCTTCTTCACCTTTCCGAAGGTGCCGCTCTCTCCGGCTCCCGGAGGCGAAGAAGCGGCTTCTTCGCGCAAAGACGATTGTGCCGCTCACTGTGCACTCCTTAGCGCGGCTTCTGCCGAAAGACGCCCGGGAGCGGCTCTTAGCTCCGGACAGCATCGTACCTTCGTCTTTAGCGTCTCTTCTCGTCTACATCTTAGCAAAAAGCTTTTCTACTATGTCTGCTCGGAAAAACTGTGCCAGCACAGAAAACATCTCCCATCGTGTTCTAGATGTTGCACGGAGGTCTTCCAAGTGTTTGGCATGAAGAAAAGAAAAGTTGTCCAAAACAGCTTCCAATCGAATGTTCATGTGATTGGAAAAGTCAGGAGAGTGCAAAGGTACTGTTTTCTAGCAGTTGGCAAGCTGCGCACACAATCCCAGTGTTGTACAGCTTCCTTCTTCACCTTTCCGATGCTGCCGCTCTCTCCGGCTCCCGGAGGCGAAGAAGCGGCTTCTTCGCGCAAAGACGATTGTGCCGCTCACTGTGCACTCCTTAGCGCGGCTTCTGCCGAAAGACGCCCGGGAGCGGCTCTTAGCTCCGGACAGCATCGTACCTTCGTCTTTAGCGTCTCTTCTCGTCTACATCTTAGCAAAAAGCTTTTCTACTATGTCTGGCTCGGAAAAACTGTGCCAGCACAGAAAACATCTCCCATCGTGTTCTAGATGTTGCACGGAGGTCTTCCAAGTGTTTGGCATGAAGAAAAGAAAAGTTGTCCAAAACAGCTTCCAATCGAATGTTCATGTGATTGGAAAAGTCAGGAGAGTGCAAAGGTACTGTTTACTAGCAGTTGGCAAGCTGCGCACACAATCCCAGTGTTGTACAGCTTCCTTCTTCACCTTTCCGAAGGTGCCGCTCTCTCCGGCTCCCGGAGGCGAAGAAGCGGCTTCTTCGCGCAAAGACGATTGTGCCGCTCACTGTGCACTCCTTAGCGCGGCTTCTGCCGAAAGACGCCCGGGAGCGGCTCTTAGCTCCGGACAGCATTGTACCTTCGTCTTTAGCGTCTCTTCTCGTCTACATCTTAGCAAAAAGCTTTTCCACTATGTCTGGCTCGGAAAAACTGTGCCAGCACAGAAAACATCTCCCATCGTGTTCTAGACGTTGCACGGAGGTCTTCCAAGTGTTTGGCATGAAGAAAAGAAAAGTTGTCCAAAACAGCTTCCAATCGAATGTTCATGTGATTGGAAAAGTCAGGAGAGTGCAAAGGTACTGTTTTCTAGCAGTTGGCAAGCTGCGCACACAATCCCAGTGTTGTACAGCTTCCTTCTTCACCTTTCCGAAGGTGCCGCTCTCTCCGGCTCCCGGAGCCGAAGAAGCGGCTTCTTCGCGCAAAGACGATTGTGCCGCTCACTGTGCACTCCTTAGCGCGGCTTCTGCCGAAAGACGCCCGGGAGCGGCTCTTAGCTCCGGACAGCATCGTACCTTCGTCTTTAGCGTCTCTTCTCGTCTACATCTTAGCAAAAAGCTTTTCCACTATGTCTGGCTCGGAAAAACTGTGCCAGCACAGAAAACCTCTCCCATCGTGTTCTAGACGTTGCACGAAGGTCTTCCAAGTGTTTGGCATGAAGAAAAGAAAAGTTGTCCAAAACAGCTTCCAATCGAATGTTCATGTGATTGGAAAAGTCAGGAGAGTGCAAAGGTACTGTTTTCTAGCAGTTGGCAAGCTGCGCACACTATCCCAGTGTTGTACAGCTTCCTTCTTCACCTTTCCGAAGGTGCCGCTCTCTCCGGCTCCCGGAGGCGAAGAAGCGGCTTCTTCGCGCAAAGACGATTGTGCCGCTCACTGTGCACTCCTTAGCGCGGCTTCTGCCGAAAGACGCCCGGGAGCGGCTCTTAGCTCCGGACAGCATCGTACCTTCGTCTTTAGCGTCTCTTCTCGTCTACATCTTAGCAAAAAGCTTTTCTACTATGTCTGGCTCGGAAAAACTGTGCCAGCACAGAAAACATCTCCCATCGTGTTCTAGACGTTGCACGGAGGTCTTCCAAGTGTTTGGCATGAAGAAAAGAAAAGTTGTCCAAAACAGCTCCCAATCGAATGTTCATGTGATTGGAAAAGTCAGGAGAGTGCAAAGGTACTGTTTTCTAGCAGTTGGCAAGCTGCGCACACAATCCCAGTGTTGTACAGCTTCCTTCTTCACCTTTCCGAAGGTGCCGCTCTCTCCGGCTCCCGGAGGCGAAGAAGCGGCTTCTTCGCGCAAAGACGATTGTGCCGCTCACTGTGCACTCCTTAGCGCGGCTTCTGCCGAAAGACGCCCGGGAGCGGCTCTTAGCTCCGGACAGCATCGTACCTTCGTCTTTAGCGTCTCTTCTCGTCTACATCTTAGCAAAAAGCTTTTCCACTATGTCTGGCTCGGAAAAACTGTGCCAGCACAGAAAACATCTCCCATCGTGTTCTAGACGTTGCACGGAGGTCTTCCAAGTGTTTGGCATGAAGAAAAGAAAAGTTGTCCAAAATAGCTTCCAATCGAATGTTCATGTGATTGGAAAAGTCAGGAGAGTGCAAAGGTACTGTTTTCTAGCAGTTGGCAAGCTGCGCACACAATCCCAGTGTTGTACAGCTTCCTTCTTCACCTTTCCGAAGGTGCCGCTCTCTCCGGCTCCCGGAGGCGAAGAAGCGGCTTCTTCGCGCAAAGACGATTGTGCCGCTCACTGTGCACTCCTTAGCGCGGCTTCTGCCGAAAGACGCCCGGGAGCGGCTCTTAGCTCCGGACAGCATCGTACCTTCGTCTTTAGCGTCTCTTCTCGTCTACATCTTAGCAAAAAGCTTTTCCACTATGTCTGGCTCGGAAAAACTGTGCCAGCACAGAAAACATCTCCCATCGTGTTCTAGACGTTGCACGGAGGTCTTCCAAGTGTTTGGCATGAAGAAAAGAAAAGTTGTCCAAAACAGCTTCCAATCGAATGTTCATGTGATTGGAAAAGTCAGGAGAGTGCAAAGGTACTGTTTTCTAGCAGTTGGCAAGCTGCGCACACAATCCCAGTGTTGTACAGCTTCCTTCTTCACCTTTCCGAAGGTGCCGCTCTCTCCGGCTCCCGGAGGCGAAGAAGCGGCTTCTTCGCGCAAAGACGATTGTGCCGCTCACTGTGCACTCCTTAGCGCGGCTTCTGCCGAAAGACGCCCGGGAGCGGCTCTTAGCTCCGGACAGCATCGTACCTTTGTCTTTAGCGTCTCTTCTCGTCTACATCTTAGCAAAAAGCTTTTCTACTATGTCTGGCGAGGAAAAACTGTGCCAGCACAGAAAACATCTCCCATCGTGTTCTAGACGTTGCACGGAAATCTTCCGAATTTTTGGCATGAAGAAAAGAAAAGGTGTCCAAAACAGCTTCCAATCGAATATTCATGTGATTGGAAAAGTCAGGAGAGTGCAAAGGTACTGTTTTCTAGCAGTTGGCAAGCTGCGCACACAATCCCAGTGTTGTACAGCTTCCTTCTTCACCTTTCCGATGCTGCCGCTCTCTCCGGCTCCCGGAGGCGAAGAAGCGGCTTCTTCGCGCAAAGACGATTGTGCCGCTCACTGTGCACTCCTTAGCGCGGCTTCTGCCGAAAGACGCCCGGGAGCGGCTCTTAGCTCCGGACAGCATCGTACCTTCGTCTTTAGCGTCTCTTCTCTTCTACATCTTAGCAAAAAGCTTTTCTACTATGTCTGGCTCGGAAAAACTGTGCCAGCACAGAAAACATCTCCCATCGTGTTCTAGACATTGCACGGAGATCTTCCAAGTGTTTGGCATGAAGAAAAGAAAAGGTGTCCAAAACAGCTTCCAATCGAATATTCATGTGATTGGAAAAGTCAGGAGAGTGCAAAGGTACTGTTTTCTAGCAGTTGGCAAGCTGCGCACACAATCCCAGTGTTGTACAGCTTCCTTCTTCACCTTTCCGAAGGTGCCGCTCTCTCTGGCTCCCGGAGGCGAAGAAGCGGCTTCTTCGCTCAAAGACGATTGTGCCGCTCACTGTGCACTCCTTAGCGCGGCTTCTGCCGAAAGACGCCCGGGAGCGGCTCTTAGCTCCGGACAGCATCGTACCTTCGTCTTTAGCGTCTCTTCTCGTCTACATCTTAGCAAAAAGCTTTTCTACTATGTCTGGCTCGGAAAAACTGTGCCAGCACAGAAAACATCTCCCATCGTGTTCTAGACGTTGCACGGAGGTCTTCCAAGTGTTTGGCATGAAGAAAAGAAAAGTTGTCCAAAACAGCTTCCAATCGAATGTTCATGTGATTGGAAAAGTCAGGAGAGTGCAAAGGTACTGTTTTCTAGCAGTTGGCAAGCTGCGCACACAATCCCAGTGTTGTACAGCTTCCTTCTTCACCTTTCCGAAGGTGCCGCTCTCTCCGGCTCCCGGAGGCGAAGAAGCGGCTTCTTCGCGCAAAGACGATTGTGCCGCTCACTGTGCACTCCTTAGCGCGGCTTCTGCCGAAAGACGCCCGGAGCGGCTCTTAGCTCCGGACAGCATCGTACCTTCGTCTTTAGCGTCTCTTCTCGTCTACATCTTAGCAAAAAGCTTTTCCACTATGTCTGGCGAGGAAAAACTGTGCCAGCACAGAAAACATCTCCCATCGTGTTCTAGACGTTGCACGGAGGTCTTCCAAGTGTTTGGCATGAAGAAAAGAAAAGTTGTCCAAAACAGCTTCCAATCGAATGTTCATGTGATTGGAAAAGTCAGGAGAGTGCAAAGGTACTGTTTTCTAGCAGTTGGCAAGCTGCGCACACAATCCCAGTGTTGTACAGCTTCCTTCTTCACCTTTCCGAAGGTGCCGCTCTCTCCGGTCTCCCGGAGGCGAAGAAGCGGCTTCTTCGCGCAAAGACGATTGTGCCGCTCACTGTGCACTCCTTAGCGCGGCTTCTGCCGAAAGACGCCCGGGAGCGGCTCTTAGCTCCGGACAGCATCGTACCTTCGTCTTTAGCGTCTCTTCTCGTCTACATCTTAGCAAAAAGCTTTTCCACTATGTCTGGCGAGGAAAACTGTGCCAGCACAGAAAACATCTCCCATCGTGTTCTAGACGTTGCACGGAGGTCTTCCAAGTGTTTGGCATGAAGAAAAGAAAAGTTGTCCAAAACAGCTTCCAATCGAATGTTCATGTGATTGGAAAAGTCAGGAGAGTGCAAAGGTACTGTTTTCTAGCAGTTGGCAAGCTGCGCACACAATCCCAGGGTTGTACAGCTTCCTTCTTCACCTTTCCGAAGGTGCCGCTCTCATCCGGCTCCCGGAGGCGAAGAAGCGGCTTTTTCGCGCAAAGACGATTGTGCCGCTCACTGTGCACTCCTTAGCGCGGCTTCTGCCGAAAGACGCCCGGGAGCGGCTCTTAGCTCCGGACAGCATCGTAACCTTCGTCTTTAGCGTCTCTTCTCGTCTACATCTTAGCAAAAAGCTTTTCCACTATGTCTGGCTCGGAAAAACTGTGCCAGCACAGAAAACATCTCCCATCGTGTTCTAGACGTTGCACGGAGGTCTTCCAAGTGTTTGGCATGAAGAAAAGAAAAGTTGTCCAAAACAGCTTCCAATCGAATGTTCATGTGATTGGAAAAGTCAGGAGAGTGCAAAGGTACTGTTTTCTAGCAGTTGGCAGGCTGTGCACACAATCCCAGGGTTGTAGAGCTTCCTTCTTCACCTTTCCGAAGGTGCCGCTCTCTCCGGCTCCCGGAGGCGAAGAAGCGGCTTCTTCGCGCAAAGACGATTGTGCCGCTCACTGTGCACTCCTTAGCGCGGCTTCTGCCGAAAGACGCCCGGGAGCGGCTCTTAGCTCCGGACAGCATCGTACCTTCGTCTTTAGCGTCTCTTCTCGTCTACATCTTAGCAAAAGCTTTTCTACTATGTCTGGCTCGGAAAAACTGTGCCAGCACAGAAAACATCTCCCATCGTGTTCTAGACGTTGCACGGAGGTCTTCCAAGTGTTTGGCATGAAGAAAAGAAAAGTTGTCCAAAACAGCTTCCAATCGAATGTTCATGTGATTGGAAAAGTCAGGAGAGTGCAAAGGTACTGTTTTCTAGCAGTTGGCAAGCTGCGCACACAATCCCAGTGTTGTACAGCTTCCTTCTTCACCTTTCCGAAGGTGCCGCTCTCTCCGGCTCCCGGAGGCGAAGAAGCGGCTTCTTCGCGCAAAGACGATTGTGCCGCTCACTGTGCACTCCTTAGCGCGGCTTCTGCCGAAAGACGCCCGGGAGCGGCTCTTAGCTCCGGACAGCATCGTACCTTCGTCTTTAGCGTCTCTTCTCGTCTACATCTTAGCAAAAGCTTTTCTACTATGTCTGGCTCGGAAAAACTGTGCCAGCACAGAAAACATCTCCCATCGTGTTCTAGACGTTGCACGAAGGTCTTCCAAGTGTTTGGCATGAAGAAAAGAAAAGTTGTCCAAAACAGCTTCCAATCGAATGTTCATGTGATTGGAAAAGTCAGGAGAGTGCAAAAGGTACTGTTTTCTAGCAGTTGGCAAGCTGCGCACACAATCCCAGTGTTGTACAGCTTCCTTCTTCACCTTTCCGAAGGTGCCGCTCTCTCCGGCTCCCGGAGGCGAAGAAGCGGCTTCTTCGCGCAAAGACGATTGTGCCGCTCACTGTGCACTCCTTAGCGCGGCTTCTGCCGAAAGACGCCCGGGAGCGGCTCTTAGCTCCGGACAGCATCGTACCTTCGTCTTTAGCGTCTCTTCTCGTCTACATCTTAGCAAAAAGCTTTTCTACTATGTCTGGCTCGGAAAAACTGTGCCAGCACAGAAAACATCTCCCATCGTGTTCTAGACGTTGCACGGAGGTCTTCCAAGTGTTTGGCATGAAGAAAAGAAAAGTTGTCCAAAATAGCTCCCAATCGAATGTTCATGTGATTGGAAAAGTCAGGAGAGTGCAAAGGTACTGTTTTCTAGCAGTTGGCAAGCTGCGCACACAATCCCAGTGTTGTACAGCTTCCTTCTTCACCTTTCCGAAGGTGCCGCTCTCTCCGGCTCCCGGAGGCGAAGAAGCGGCTTCTTCGCGCAAAGACGATTGTGCCGCTCACTGTGCACTCCTTAGCGCGGCTTCTGCCGAAAGACGCCCGGGAGCGGCTCTTAGCTCCGGACAGCATCGTACCTTCGTCTTTAGCGTCTCTTCTCGTCTACATCTTAGCAAAAAGCTTTTCCACTATGTCTGGCTCGGAAAAACTGTGCCAGCACAGAAAACATCTCCCATCATGTTCTAGACGTTGCACGGAGGTCTTCCAAGTGTTTGGCATGAAGAAAAGAAAAGTTGTCCAAAACAGCTTCCAATCGAATGTTCATGTGATTGGAAAAGTCAGGAGAGTGCAAAGGTACTGTTTTCTAGCAGTTGGCAGGCTGTGCACACAATCCCAGGGTTGTAGAGCTTCCTTCTTCACCTTTCCGAAGGTGCCGCTCTCTCCGGCTCCCGGAGGCGAAGAAGCGGCTTCTTCGCGCAAAGACGATTGTGCCGCTCACTGTGCACTCCTTAGCGCGGCTTCTGCCGAAAGACGCCCGGGAGCGGCTCTTAGCTCCGGACAGCATCGTACCTTCGTCTTTAGCGTCTCTTCTCGTCTACATCTTAGCAAAAAGCTTTTCTACTATGTCTGGCTCGGAAAAACTGTGCCAGCACAGAAAACATCTCCCATCGTGTTCTAGACGTTGCACGGAGGTCTTCCAAGTGTTTGGCATGAAGAAAAGAAAAGTTGTCCAAAACAGCTTCCAATCGAATGTTCATGTGATTGGAAAAGTCAGGAGAGTGCAAAGGTACTGTTTTCTAGCAGTTGGCAAGCTGCGCACACAATCCCAGTGTTGTACAGCTTCCTTCTTCACCTTTCCGAAGGTGCCGCTCTCTCCGGCTCCCGGAGGCGAAGAAGCGGCTTCTTCGCGCAAAGACGATTGTGCCGCTCACTGTGCACTCCTTAGCGCGGCTTCTGCCGAAAGACGCCCGGGAGCGGCTCTTAGCTCCGGACAGCATCGTACCTTCGTCTTTAGCGTCTCTTCTCGTCTACATCTTAGCAAAAAGCTTTTCTACTATGTCTGGCTCGGAAAAACTGTGCCAGCACAGAAAACATCTCCCATCGTGTTCTAGACGTTGCACGAAGGTCTTCCAAGTGTTTGGCATGAAGAAAAGAAAAGTTGTCCAAAACAGCTTCCAATCGAATGTTCATGTGATTGGAAAAGTCAGGAGAGTGCAAAGGTACTGTTTTCTAGCAGTTGGCAAGCTGCGCACACAATCCCAGTGTTGTACAGCTTCCTTCTTCACCTTTCCGAAGGTGCCGCTCTCTCCGGCTCCCGGAGGCGAAGAAGCGGCTTCTTCGCGCAAAGACGATTGTGCCGCTCACTGTGCACTCCTTAGCGCGGCTTCTGCCGAAAGACGCCCGGGAGCGGCTCTTAGCTCCGGACAGCATCGTACCTTCGTCTTTAGCGTCTCTTCTCGTCTACATCTTAGCAAAAAGCTTTTCTACTATGTCTGGCTCGGAAAAACTGTGCCAGCACAGAAAACATCTCCCATCGTGTTCTAGACGTTGCACGGAGGTCTTCCAAGTGTTTGGCATGAAGAAAAGAAAAGTTGTCCAAAATAGCTCCCAATCGAATGTTCATGTGATTGGAAAAGTCAGGAGAGTGCAAAGGTACTGTTTTCTAGCAGTTGGCAAGCTGCGCACACAATCCCAGTGTTGTACAGCTTCCTTCTTCACCTTTCCGAAGGTGCCGCTCTCTCCGGCTCCCGGAGGCGAAGAAGCGGCTTCTTCGCGCAAAGACGATTGTGCCGCTCACTGTGCACTCCTTAGCGCGGCTTCTGCCGAAAGACGCCCGGGAGCGGCTCTTAGCTCCGGACAGCATCGTACCTTCGTCTTTAGCGTCTCTTCTCGTCTACATCTTAGCAAAAAGCTTTTCCACTATGTCTGGCTCGGAAAAACTGTGCCAGCACAGAAAACATCTCCCATCGTGTTCTAGACGTTGCACGGAGGTCTTCCAAGTGTTTGGCATGAAGAAAAGAAAAGTTGTCCAAAACAGCTTCCAATCGAATGTTCATGTGATTGGAAAAGTCAGGAGAGTGCAAAGGTACTGTTTTCTAGCAGTTGGCAAGCTGCGCACACAATCCCAGTGTTGTACAGCTTCCTTCTTCACCTTTCCGAAGGTGCCGCTCTCTCCGGCTCCCGGAGGCGAAGAAGCGGCTTCTTCGCGCAAAGACGATTGTGCCGCTCACTGTGCACTCCTTAGCGCGGCTTCTGCCGAAAGACGCCCGGGAGCGGCTCTTAGCTCCGGACAGCATCGTACCTTTGTCTTTAGCGTCTCTTGTCGTCTACATCTTAGCAAAAAGCTTTTCTACTATGTCTGGCTCGGAAAAACTGTGCCAGCACAGAAAACATCTCCCATCGTGTTCTAGACGTTGCATGGAAATCTTCCAAGTTTTTGGCATGAAGAAAAGAAAAGGTGTCCAAAACAGCTTCCAATCGAATGTTCATGTGATTGGAAAAGTCAGGAGAGTGCAAAGGTACTGTTTTCTAGCAGTTGGCAAGCTGCGCACACAATCCCAGTGTTGTACAGCTTCCTTCTTCACCTTTCCGAAGGTGCCGCTCTCTCCGGCTCCCGGAGGCGAAGAAGCGGCTTCTTCGCGCAAAGACGATTGTGCCGCTCACTGTGCACTCCTTAGCGCGGCTTCTGCCGAAAGACGCCCGGGAGCGGCTCTTAGCTCCGGACAGCATCGTACCTTCGTCTTTAGCGTCTCTTCTCGTCTACATCTTAGCAAAAAGCTTTTCTACTATGTCTGGCTCGGAAAAACTGTGCCAGCACAGAAAACATCTCCCATCGTGTTCTAGATGTTGCACGGAGGTCTTCCAAGTGTTTGGCATGAAGAAAAGAAAAGTTGTCCAAAACAGCTTCCAATCGAATGTTCATGTGATTGGAAAAGTCAGGAGAGTGCAAAGGTACTGTTTACTAGCAGTTGGCAAGCTGCGCACACAATCCCAGTGTTGTACAGCTTCCTTCTTCACCTTTCCGAAGGTGCCGCTCTCTCCGGCTCCCGGAGGCGAAGAAGCGGCTTCTTCGCGCAAAGACGATTGTGCCGCTCACTGTGCACTCCTTAGCGCGGCTTCTGCCGAAAGACGCCCGGGAGCGGCTCTTAGCTCCGGACAGCATCGTACCTTCGTCTTTAGCGTCTCTTCTCGTCTACATCTTAGCAAAAAGCTTTTCTACTATGTCTGGCTCGGAAAAACTGTGCCAGCACAGAAAACATCTCCCATCGTGTTCTAGACGTTGCACGGAGATCTTCCAAGTGTTTGGCATGAAGAAAAGAAAAGGTGTCCAAAACAGCTTCCAATCGAATGTTCATGTGATTGGAAAAGTCAGGAGAGTGCAAAGGTACTCTTTTCTAGCAGTTGGCAAGCTGCGCACACAATCCCAGTGTTGTACAGCTTCCTTCTTCACCTTTCCGAAGGTGCCGCTCTCTCCGGCTCCCGGAGGCGAAGAAGCGGCTTCTTCGCGCAAAGACGATTGTGCCGCTCACTGTGCACTCCTTAGCGCGGCTTCTGCCGAAAGACGCCCGGGAGCGGCTCTTAGCTCCGGACAGCATCGTACCTTCGTCTTTAGCGTCTCTTCTCGTCTACATCTTAGCAAAAAGCTGTTCCACTATGTCTGGCTCGGAAAAACTGTGCCAGCACAGAAAACATCTCCCATCGTGTTCTAGACGTTGCACGGAGGTCTTCCAAGTGTTTGGCATGAAGAAAAGAAAAGTTGTCCAAAACAGCTTCCAATCGAATGTTCATGTGATTGGAAAAGTCAGGAGAGTGCAAAGGTACTGTTTTCTAGCAGTTGGCAAGCTGCGCACACAATCCCAGTGTTGTACAGCTTCCTTCTTCACCTTTCCGAAGGTGCCGCTCTCTCCGGCTCCCGGAGGCGAAGAAGCGGCTTCTTCGCGCAAAGACGATTGTGCCGCTCACTGTGCACTCCTTAGCGCGGCTTCTGCCGAAAGACGCCCGGGAGCGGCTCTTAGCTCCGGACAGCATCGTACCTTTGTCTTTAGCGTCTCTTCTCGTCTACATCTTAGCAAAAAGCTTTTCTACTATGTCTGGCTCGGAAAAACTGTGCCAGCACAGAAAACATCTCCCATCATGTTCTAGACGTTGCATGGAAATCTTCCAAGTTTTTGGCATGAAGAAAAGAAAAGGTGTCCAAAACAGCTTCCAATTGAATGTTCATGTGATTGGAAAAGTCAGGAGAGTGCAAAGGTACTGTTTTCTAGCAGTTGGCAAGCTGCGCACACAATCCCAGTGTTGTACAGCTTCCTTCTTCACCTTTCCGAAGGTGCCGCTCTCTCCGGCTCCCGGAGGCGAAGAAGCGGCTTCTTTGCGCAAAGACGATTGTGCCGCTCACTGTGCACTCCTTAGCGCGGCTTCTGCCGAAAGACGCCCGGGAGCGGCTCTTAGCTCCGGACAGCATCGTACCTTCGTCTTTAGCGTCTCTTCTCGTCTACATCTTAGCAAAAAGCTTTTCTACTATGTCTGGCTCGGAAAAACTGTGCCAGCACAGAAAACATCTCCCATCGTGTTCTAGACGTTGCACGGAGGTCTTCCAAGTGTTTGGCATGAAGAAAAGAAAAGTTGTCCAATACAGCTTCCAATCGAATGTTCATGTGATTGGAAAAGTCAGGAGAGTGCAAAGGTACTGTTTACTAGCAGTTGGCAAGCTGCGCACACAATCCCAGTGTTGTACAGCTTCCTTCTTCACCTTTCCGAAGGTGCCGCTCTCTCCGGCTCCCGGAGGCGAAGAAGCGGCTTCTTCGCGCAAAGACGATTGTGCCGCTCACTGTGCACTCCTTAGCGCGGCTTCTGCCGAAAGACGCCCGGGAGCGGCTCTTAGCTCCGGACAGCATCGTACCTTCGTCTTTAGCGTCTCTTCTCGTCTACATCTTAGCAAAAAGCTTTTCTACTATGTCTGGCTCGGAAAAACTGTGCCAGCACAGAAAACATCTCCCATCGTGTTCTAGACGTTGCACGGAGATCTTCCAAGTGTTTGGCATGAAGAAAAGAAAAGGTGTCCAAAACAGCTTCCAATCGAATGTTCATGTGATTGGAAAAGTCAGGAGAGTGCAAAGGTACTGTTTTCTAGCAGTTGGCAAGCTGCGCACACAATCCCAGTGTTGTACAGCTTCCTTCTTCACCTTTCCGAAGGTGCCGCTCTCTCTGGCTCCCGGAGGCGAAGAAGCGGCTTCTTCGCGCAAAGACGATTGTGCCGCTCACTGTGCACTCCTTAGCGCGGCTTCTGCCGAAAGACGCCCGGGAGCGGCTCTTAGCTCCGGACAGCATCGTACCTTCGTCTTTAGCGTCTCTTCTCGTCTACATCTTAGCAAAAAGCTTTTCCACTATGTCTGGCTCGGAAAAACTGTGCCAGCACAGAAAACATCTCCCATCGTGGTCTAGACGTTGCACGGAGGTCTTCCAAGTGTTTGGCATGAAGAAAAGAAAAGTTGTCCAAAACAGCTTCCAATCGAATGTTCATGTGATTGGAAAAGTCAGGAGAGTGCAAAGGTACTGTTTTCTAGCAGTTGGCAAGCTGCGCACACAATCCCAGGGTTGTACAGCTTCCTTCTTCACCTTTCCGAAGGTGCCGCTCTCTCCGGCTCCCGGAGGCGAAGAAGCGGCTTCTTCGCGCAAAGACGATTGTGCCGCTCACTGTGCACTCCTTAGCGCGGCTTCTGCTGAAAGACGCCCAGGAGCGGCTCTTAGCTCCGGACAGCATCGTACCTTCGTCTTTAGCGTCTCTTCTCGTCTACATCTTAGCAAAAAGCTTTTCCACTATGTCTGGCTCGGAAAAACTGTGCCAGCACAGAAAACATCTCCCATCGTGTTCTAGACGTTGCACGGAGGTCTTCCAAGTGTTTGGCATGAAGAAAAGAAAAGGTGTCCAAAACAGCTTCCAATCGAATGTTCATGTGATTGGAAAAGTCAGGAGAGTGCAAAGGTACTGTTTTCTAGCAGTTGGCAGGCTGTGCACACAATCCCAGGGTTGTAGAGCTTCCTTCTTCACCTTTCCGAAGGTGCCGCTCTCTCCGGCTCCCGGAGGCGAAGAAGCGGCTTCTTCGCGCAAAGACGATTGTGCCGCTCACTGTGCACTCCTTAGCGCGGCTTCTGCCGAAAGACGCCCGGGAGCGGCTCTTAGCTCCGGACAGCATCGTACCTTCGTCTTTAGCGTCTCTTCTCGTCTACATCTTAGCAAAAAGCTTTTCTACTATGTCTGGCTCGGAAAAACTGTGCCAGCACAGAAAACATCTCCCATCGTGTTCTAGACGTTGCACGGAGGTCTTCCAAGTGTTTGGCATGAAGAAAAGAAAAGTTGTCCAAAACAGCTTCCAATCGAATGTTCATGTGATTGGAAAAGTCAGGAGAGTGCAAAGGTACTGTTTTCTATCAGTTGGCAAGCTGCGCACACAATCCCAGTGTTGTACAGCTTCCTTCTTCACCTTTCCGAAGGTGCCGCTCTCTCCGGCTCCCGGAGGCGAAGAAGCGGCTTCTTCGCGCAAAGACGATTGT
This sequence comes from Ammospiza maritima maritima, assembly GCA_036010785.1. NCBI lineage: Eukaryota > Metazoa > Chordata > Aves > Passeriformes > Passerellidae > Ammospiza > Ammospiza maritima. The sequence continues at coordinate 32,179 of JAYKTQ010000474.1, forward strand.
GCCGCTCACTGTGAACTCCTTAGCGCGGCTTCTGCCGAAAGACGCCCGGGAGCGGCTCTTAGCTCCGGACAGCATCGTACCCTCGTCTTTAGCGTCTCTTCTCGTCTACATCTTAGCAAAAAGCTTTTCCACTATGTCTGGCTCGGAAAAACTGTGCCAGCACAGAAAACATCTCCCATCGTGTTCTAGACGTTGCACGGAGGTCTTCCAAGTGTTTGGCATGAAGAAAAGAAAAGTTGTCCAAAACAGCTTCCAATCGAATGTTCATGTGATTGGAAAAGTCAGGAGAGTGCAAAGGTACTGTTTTCTATCAGTTGGCAAGCTGCGCACACAATCCCAGTGTTGTACAGCTTCCTTCTTCACCTTTCCGAAGGTGCCGCTCTCTCCGGCTCCCGGAGGCGAAGAAGCGGCTTCTTCGCGCAAAGACGATTGTGCCGCTCACTGTGCACTCCTTAGCGCGGCTTCTGCCGAAAGACGCCCGGGAGCGGCTCTTAGCTCCGGACAGCATCGTACCTTCGTCTTTAGCGTCTCTTCTCGTCTACATCTTAGCAAAAAGCTTTTCTACTATGTCTGGCTCGGAAAAACTGTGCCAGCACAGAAAACATCTCCCATCGTGTTCTAGACGTTGCACGGAGGTCTTCCAAGTGTTTGGCATGAAGAAAAGAAAAGTTGTCCAAAACAGCTTCCAATCGAATGTTCATGTGATTGGAAAAGTCAGGAGAGTGCAAAGGTACTGTTTTCTAGCAGTTGGCAAGCTGCGCACACAATCCCAGTGTTGTACAGCTTCCTTCTTTACCTTTCCGAAGGTGCCGCTCTCTCCGGCTCCCGGAGGCGAAGAAGCGGCTTCTTCGCGCAAAGACGATTGTGCCGCTCACTGTGCACTCCTTAGCGCGACTTCTGCCGAAAGACGCCCGGGAGCGGCTCTTAGCTCCGGACAGCATCGTACCTTCGTCTTTAGCGTCTGTTCTCGTCTACATCGTAGCAAAAAGCTTTTCTACTATGTCTGGCTCGGAAAAACTGTGCCAGCACAGAAAACATCTCCCATCGTGTTCTAGACGTTGCACGGAAATCTTCCAAGTGTTTGGCATGAAGGAAAGAAAAGGTGTGCAAAACAGCTTCCAATCGAATGTTCATGTGATTGGAAAAGTCAGGAGAGTGCAAAGGTACTGTTTTCTAGCAGTTGGCAAGCTGCGCACACAATCCCAGTGTTGTACAGCTTCCTTCTTCACCTTTCCGAAGGTGCCGTTCTCTCCGGCTCCCGGAGGCGAAGAAGCGGTTCTTCGCGCAAAGACGATTGTGCCGCTCACTGTGCACTCCTTAGCGCGGCTTCTGCCGAAAGACGCCCGGGAGCGGCTCTTAGCTCCGGACAGCATCGTACCTTCGTCTTTAGCGTCTCTTCTCGTCTACATCTTAGCAAAAAGCTTTTCCACTATGTCTGGCTCGGAAAAACTGTGCCAGCACAGAAAACATCTCCCATCGTGTTCTAGACGTTGCACGGAGGTCTTCCAAGTGTTTGGCATGAAGAAAAGAAAAGTTGTCCAAAACAGCTTCCAATCGAATGTTCATGTGATTGGAAAAGTCAGGAGAGTGCAAAGGTACTGTTTTCTAGCAGTTGGCAAGCTGCGCACACAATCCCAGTGTTGTACAGCTTCCTTCTTCACCTTTCCGAAGGTGCCGCTCTCTCCGGCTCCCGGAGGCGAAGAAGCGGCTTCTTCGCGCAAAGACGATTGTGCCGCTCACTGTGCACTCCTTAGCGCGGCTTCTGCCGAAAGACGCCCGGGAGCGGCTCTTAGCTCCGGACAGCATCGTACCTTCGTCTTTAGCGTCTCTTCTCGTCTACATCTTAGCAAAAAGCTTTTCTACTATGTCTGGCTCGGAAAAACTGTGCCAGCACAGAAAACATCTCCCATCGTGTTCTAGACGTTGCACGGAGGTCTTCCAAGTGTTTGGCATGAAGAAAGAAAAGTTGTCCAAAATAGCTCCCAATCGAATGTTCATGTGATTGGAAAAGTCAGGAGAGTGCAAAGGTACTGTTTTCTAGCAGTTGGCAAGCTGCGCACACAATCCCAGTGTTGTACAGCTTCCTTCTTCACCTTTCCGAAGGTGCCGCTCTCTCCGGCTCCCGGAGGCGAAGAAGCGGCTTCTTCGCGCAAAGACGATTGTGCCGCTCACTGTGCACTCCTTAGCGCGGCTTCTGCCGAAAGACGCCCGGGAGCGGCTCTTAGCTCCGGACAGCATCGTACCTTCGTCTTTAGCGTCTCTTCTCGTCTACATCTTAGCAAAAAGCTTTTCCACTATGTCTGGCTCGGAAAAACTGTGCCAGCACAGAAAACATCTCCCATCGTGTTCTAGACGTTGCACGGAGGTCTTCCAAGTGTTTGGCATGAAGAAAAGAAAAGTTGTCCAAAACAGCTTCCAATCGAATGTTCATGTGATTGGAAAAGTCAGGAGAGTGCAAAGGTACTGTTTTCTAGCAGTTGGCAAGCTGCGCACACAATCCCAGTGTTGTACAGCTTCCTTCTTCACCTTTCCGAAGGTGCCGCTCTCTCCGGCTCCCGGAGGCGAAGAAGCGGCTTCTTCGCGCAAAGACGATTGTGCCGCTCACTGTGCACTCCTTAGCGCGGCTTCTGCCGAAAGACGCCCGGGAGCGGCTCTTAGCTCCGGACAGCATCGTACCTTTGTCTTTAGCGTCTCTTCTCGTCTACATCTTAGCAAAAAGCTTTTCTACTATGTCTGGCTCGGAAAAACTGTGCCAGCACAGAAAACATCTCCCATCGTGTTCTAGACGTTGCACGGAAATCTTCCGAATTTTTGGCATGAAGAAAAGAAAAGGTGTCCAAAACAGCTTCCAATCGAATGTTCATGTGATTGGAAAAGTCAGGAGAGTGCAAAGGTACTGTTTTCTAGCAGTTGGCAAGCTGCGCACACAATCCCAGTGTTGTACAGCTTCCTTCTTCACCTTTCCGATGCTGCCGCTCTCTCCGGCTCCCGGAGGCGAAGAAGCGGCTTCTTCGCGCAAAGACGATTGTGCCGCTCACTGTGCACTCCTTAGCGTGGCTTCTGCCGAAAGACGCCCGGGAGCGGCTCTTAGCTCCGGACAGCATCGTACCTTCGTCTTTAGCGTCTCTTCTCTTCTACATCTTAGCAAAAAGCTTTTCTACTATGTCTGGCTTGGAAAAACTGTGCCAGCACAGAAAACATCTCCCATCGTGTTCTAGATGTTGCACGGAGGTCTTCCAAGTGTTTGGCATGAAGAAAAGAAAAGTTGTCCAAAACAGCTTCCAATCGAATGTTCATGTGATTGGAAAAGTCAGGAGAGTGCAAAGGTACTGTTTACTAGCAGTTGGCAAGCTGCGCACACAATCCCAGTGTTGTACAGCTTCCTTCTTCACCTTTCCGAAGGTGCCGCTCTCTCCGGCTCCCGGAGGCGAAGAAGCGGCTTCTTCGCGCAAAGACGATTGTCCCGCTCACTGTGAACTCCTTAGCGCGGCTTCTGCCGAAAGACGCCCGGGAGCGGCTCTTAGCTCCGGACAGCATCGTACCTTCGTCTTTAGCGTCTCTTCTCGTCTACATCTTAGCAAAAAGCTTTTCTACTATGTCTGGCTCGGAAAAACTGTGCCAGCACAGAAAACATCTCCCATCGTGTTCTAGACGTTGCACGGAGATCTTCCAAGTGTTTGGCATGAAGAAAAGAAAAGGTGTCCAAAACAGCTTCCAATCGAATGTTCATGTGATTGGAAAAGTCAGGAGAGTGCAAAGGTACTGTTTTCTAGCAGTTGGCAAGCTGCGCACACAATCCCAGTGTTGTACAGCTTCCTTCTTCACCTTTCCGAAGGTGCCGCTCTCTCTGGCTCCCGGAGGCGAAGAAGCGGCTTCTTCGCGCAAAGACGATTGTGCCGCTCACTGTGCACTCCTTAGCGCGGCTTCTGCCGAAAGACGCCCGGGAGCGGCTCTTAGCTCCGGACAGCATCGTACCTTCGTCTTTAGCGTCTCTTCTCGTCTACATCTTAGCAAAAAGCTTTTCTACTATGTCTGGCTCGGAAAAACTGTGCCAGCACAGAAAACATCTCCCATCGTGTTCTAGACGTTGCACGGAGGTCTTCCAAGTGTTTGGCATGAAGAAAAGAAAAGTTGTCCAAAACAGCTTCCAATCGAATGTTCATGTGATTGGAAAAGTCAGGAGAGTGCAAAGGTACTGTTTTCTAGCAGTTGGCAAGCTGCGCACACAATCCCAGTGTTGTACAGCTTCCTTCTTCACCTTTCCGAAGGTGCCGCTCTCTCCGGCTCCCGGAGGCGAAGAAGCGGCTTCTTCGCGCAAAGACGATTGTGCCGCTCACTGTGCACTCCTTAGCGCGGCTTCTGCCGAAAGACGCCCGGGAGCGGCTCTTAGCTCCGGACAGCATCGTACCTTCGTCTTTAGCGTCTCTTCTCGTCTACATCTTAGCAAAAAGCTTTTCCACTATGTCTGGCTCGGAAAAACTGTGCCAGCACAGAAAACATCTCCCATCGTGTTCTAGACATTGCACGAAGGTCTTCCAAGTGTTTGGCATGAAGAAAAGAAAAGTTGTCCAAAACAGCTTCCAATCGAATGTTCATGTGATTGGAAAAGTCAGGAGAGTGCAAAGGTACTGTTTTCTAGCAGTTGGCAAGCTGCGCACACTATCCCAGTGTTGTACAGCTTCCTTCTTCACCTTTCCGAAGGTGCCGCTCTCTCTGGCTCCCGGAGGCGAAGAAGCGGCTTCTTCGCGCAAAGACGATTGTGCCGCTCACTGTGCACTCCTTAGCGCGGCTTCTGCCGAAAGACGCCCGGGAGCGGCTCTTAGCTCCGGACAGCATCGTACCTTCGTCTTTAGCGTCTCTTCTCGTCTACATCTTAGCAAAAAGCTTTTCTACTATGTCTGGCTCGGAAAAACTGTGCCAGCACAGAAAACATCTCCCATCGTGTTCTAGACGTTGCACGGAGGTCTTCCAAGTGTTTGGCATGAAGAAAAGAAAAGTTGTCCAAAACAGCTTCCAATCGAATGTTCATGTGATTGGAAAAGTCAGGAGAGTGCAAAGGTACTGTTTTCTAGCAGTTGGCAAGCTGCGCACACAATCCCAGGGTTGTACAGCTTCCTTCTTCACCTTTCCGAAGGTGCCGCTCTCTCCGGCTCCCGGAGGCGAAGAAGCGGCTTCTTCGCGCAAAGACGATTGTGCCGCTCACTGTGCACTCCTTAGCGCGGCTTCTGCCGAAAGACGCCCGGGAGCGGCTCTTAGCTCCGGACAGCATCGTACCTTTGTCTTTAGCGTCTCTTCTCGTCTACATCTTAGCAAAAAGCTTTTCTACTATGTCTGGCTCGGAAAAACTGTGCCAGCACAGAAAACATCTCCCATCGTGTTCTAGACGTTGCACGGAAATCTTCCTAATTTTTGGCATGAAGAAAAGAAAAGGTGTCCAAAACAGCTTCCAATCGAATGTTCATGTGATTGGAAAAGTCAGGAGAGTGCAAAGGTACTGTTTTCTAGCAGTTGGCAAGCTGCGCACACAATCCCAGTGTTGTACAGCTTCCTTCTTCACCTTTCCGAAGGTGCCGCTCTCTCCGGCTCCCGGAGGCGAAGAAGCGGCTTCTTCGCGCAAAGACGATTGTGCCGCTCACTGTGCACTCCTTAGCGCGGCTTCTGCCGAAAGACGCCCGGGAGCGGCTCTTAGCTCCGGACAGCATCGTACCTTCGTCTTTAGCGTCTCTTCTCTTCTACATCTTAGCAAAAAGCTTTTCTACTATGTCTGGCTCGGAAAAACTGTGACAGCACAGAAAACATCTCCCATCGTGTTCTAGATGTTGCACGGAGGTCTTCCAAGTGTTTGGCATGAAGAAAAGAAAAGTTGTCCAAAACAGCTTCCAATCGAATGTTCATGTGATTGGAAAAGTCAGGAGAGTGCAAAGGTACTGTTTACTAGCAGTTGGCAAGCTGCGCACACAATCCCAGTGTTGTACAGCTTCCTTCTTCACCTTTCCGAAGGTGCCGCTCTCTCCGGCTCCCGGAGGCGAAGAAGCGGCTTCTTCGCGCAAAGACGATTGTGCCGCTCACTGTGAACTCCTTAGCGCGGCTTCTGCCGAAAGACGCCCGGGAGCGGCTCTTAGCTCCGGACAGCATCGTACCTTCGTCTTTAGCGTCTCTTCTCGTCTACATCTTAGCAAAAAGCTTTTCTACTATGTCTGGCTCGGAAAAACTGTGCCAGCACAGAAAACATCTCCCATCGTGTTCTAGACGTTGCACGGAGATCTTCCAAGTGTTTGGCATGAAGAAAAGAAAAGGTGTCCAAAACAGCTTCCAATCGAATGTTCATGTGATTGGAAAAGTCAGGAGAGTGCAAAGGTACTGTTTTCTAGCAGTTGGCAAGCTGCGCACACAATCCCAGTGTTGTACAGCTTCCTTCTTCACCTTTCCGAAGGTGCCGCTCTCTCTGGCTCCCGGAGGCGAAGAAGCGGCTTCTTCGCGCAAAGACGATTGTGCCGCTCACTGTGCACTCCTTAGCGCGGCTTCTGCCGAAAGACGCCCGGGAGCGGCTCTTAGCTCCGGACAGCATCGTACCTTCGTCTTTAGCGTCTCTTCTCGTCTACATCTTAGCAAAAAGCTTTTCCACTATGTCTGGCTCGGAAAAACTGTGCCAGCACAGAAAACATCTCCCATCGTGTTCTAGACGTTGCACGGAGGTCTTCCAAGTGTTTGGCATGAAGAAAAGAAAAGTTGTCCAAAACAGCTTCCAATCGAATGTTCATGTGATTGGAAAAGTCAGGAGAGTGCAAAGGTACTGTTTTCTAGCAGTTGGCAAGCTGTGCACACAATCCCAGTGTTGTACAGCTTCCTTCTTCACCTTTCCGAAGGTGCCGCTCTCTCCGGCTCCCGGAGGCGAAGAAGCGGCTTCTTCGCGCAAAGACGATTGTGCCGCTCACTGTGCACTCCTTAGCGCGGCTTCTGCCGAAAGACGCCCGGGAGCGGCTCTTAGCTCCGGACAGCATCGTACCTTCGTCTTTAGCGTCTCTTCTCGTCTACATCTTAGCAAAAAGCTTTTCCACTATGTCTGGCTCGGAAAAACTGTGCCAGCACAGAAAACATCTCCCATCGTGTTCTAGACGTTGCACGGAGGTCTTCCAAGTGTTTGGCATGAAGAAAAGAAAAGTTGTCCAAAACAGCTTCCAATCGAATGTTCATGTGATTGGAAAAGTCAGGAGAGTGCAAAGGTACTGTTTTCTAGCAGTTGGCAAGCTGCGCACACAATACCAGGGTTGTACAGCTTCCTTCTTCACCTTTCCGAAGGTGCCGCTCTCTCCGGCTCCCGGAGGCGAAGAAGCGGCTTCTTCGCGCAAAGACGATTGTGCCGCTCACTGTGCACTCCTTAGCGCGGCTTCTGCCGAAAGACGCCCGGGAGCGGCTCTTAGCTCCGGACAGCATCGTACCTTCGTCTTTAGCGTCTCTTCTCGTCTACATCTTAGCAAAAAGCTTTTCCACTATGTCTGGCTCGGAAAAACTGTGCCAGCACAGAAAACATCTCCCATCGTGTTCTAGACGTTGCACGGAGGTCTTCCAAGTGTTTGGCATGAAGCAAAGAAAAGTTGTCCAAAACAGCTTCCAATCGAATGTTCATGTGATTGGAAAAGTCAGGAGAGTGCAAAGGTACTGTTTTCTAGCAGTTGGCAAGCTGCGCACACAATCCCAGTGTTGTAGAGCTTCCTTCTTCACCTTTCCGATGCTGCCGCTCTCTCCGGCTCCCGGAGCCGAAGAAGCGGCTTCTTCGCGCAAAGACGATTGTGCCGCTCACTGTGCACTCCTTAGCGCGGCTTCTGCCGAAAGACGCCCGGGAGCGGCTCTTAGCTCCGGACAGCATCGTACCTTCGTCTTTAGCGTCTCTTCTCGTCTACATCTTAGCAAAAAGCTTTTCCACTATGTCTGGCTCGGAAAAACTGTGCCAGCACAGAAAACATCTCCCATCGTGTTCTAGACGTTGCACGGAGGTCTTCCAAGTGTTTGGCATGAAGAAAAGAAAAGTTGTCCAAAACAGCTTCCAATCGAATGTTCATGTGATTGGAAAAGTCAGGAGAGTGCAAAGGTACTGTTTTCTAGCAGTTGGCAGGCTGTGCACACAATCCCAGGTTTGTAGAGCTTCCTTCTTCACCTTTCCGAAGGTGCCGCTCTCTCCGGCTCCCGGAGGCGAAGAAGCGGCTTCTTCGCGCAAAGACGATTGTGCCGCTCACTGTGCACTCCTTAGCGCGGCTTCTGCCGAAAGACGCCCGGGAGCGGCTCTTAGCTCCGGACAGCATCGTACCTTCGTCTTTAGCGTCTCTTCTCGTCTACATCTTAGCAAAAAGCTTTTCTACTATGTCTGGCTCGGAAAAACTGTGCCAGCACAGAAAACATCTCCCATCGTGTTCTAGACGTTGCACGGAGGTCTTCCAAGTGTTTGGCATGAAGAAAAGAAAAGTTGTCCAAAACAGCTTCCAATCGAATGTTCATGTGATTGGAAAAGTCAGGAGAGTGCAAAGGTACTGTTTTCTAGCAGTTGGCAAGCTGCGCACACAATCCCAGTGTTGTACAGCTTCCTTCTTCACCTTTCCGAAGGTGCCGCTCTCTCCGGCTCCCGGAGGCGAAGAAGCGGCTTCTTCGCGCAAAGACGATTGTGCCGCTCACTGTGAACTCCTTAGCGCGGCTTCTGCCGAAAGACGCCCGGGAGCGGCTCTTAGCTCCGGACAGCATCGTACCTTCGTCTTTAGCGTCTCTTCTCGTCTACATCTTAGCAAAAAGCTTTTCTACTATGTCTGGCTCGGAAAAACTGTGCCAGCACAGAAAACATCTCCCATCGTGTTCTAGACGTTGCACGGAAATCTTCCAAGTGTTTGGCATGAAGAAAAGAAAAGGTGTCCAAAACAGCTTCCAATCGAATGTGCATGTGATTGGAAAAGTCAGGAGAGTGCAAAGGTACTGTTTTCTAGCAGTTGGCAAGCTGCGCACACAATCCCAGTGTTGTACAGCTTCCTTCTTCACCTTTCCGAAGGTGCCGCTCTCTCCGGCTCCCGGAGGCGAAGAAGCGGCTTCTTCGCGCAAAGACGATTGTGCCGCTCACTGTGCACTCCTTAGCGCGGCTTCTGCCGAAAGACGCCCGGGAGCGGCTCTTAGCTCCGGACAGCATCGTACCTTCGTCTTTAGCGTCTCTTCTCGTCTACATCTTAGCAAAAAGCTTTTCCACTATGTCTGGCTCGGAAAAACTGTGCCAGCACAGAAAACATCTCCCATCGTGTTCTAGACGTTGCACGGAGGTCTTCCAAGTGTTTGGCATGAAGAAAAGAAAAGTTGTCCAAAACAGCTTCCAATCGAATGTTCATGTGATTGGAAAAGTCAGGAGAGTGCAAAGGTACTGTTTTCTAGCAGTTGGCAAGCTGCGCACACAATCCCAGTGTTGTACAGCTTCCTTCTTCACCTTTCCGAAGGTGCCGCTCTCTCCGGCTCCCGGAGGCGAAGAAGTGGCTTCTTCGCGCAAAGACGATTGTGCCGCTCACTGTGCACTCCTTAGCGCGGCTTCTGCCGAAAGACGCCCGGGAGCGGCTCTTAGCTCCGGACAGCATCGTACCTTCGTCTTTAGCGTCTCTTCTCGTCTACATCTTAGCAAAAAGCTTTTCTACTATGTCTGGCTCGGAAAAACTGTGCCAGCACAGAAAACATCTCCCATCGTGTTCTAGACGTTGCACGAAGGTCTTCCAAGTGTTTGGCATGAAGAAAAGAAAAGTTGTCCAAAATAGCTTCCAATCGAATGTTCATGTGATTGGAAAAGTCAGGAGAGTGCAAAGGTACTGTTTTCTAGCAGTTGGCAAGCTGCGCACACAATCCCAGTGTTGTAGAGCTTCCTTCTTCACCTTTCCGAATGTGCCGCTCTCTTTGGCTCCCGGAGGCGAAGAAGCGGCTTCTTCGCGCAAAGACGATTGTGCCGCTCACTGTGCACTCCTTAGCGCGGCTTCTGCCGAAAGACGCCCGGGAGCGGCTCTTAGCTCCGGACAGCATCGTACCTTCGTCTTTAGCGTCTCTTCTCGTCTACATCTTAGCAAAAAGCTTTTCTACTATGTCTGGCTCGGAAAAACTGTGCCAGCACAGAAAACATCTTCCATCGTGTTCTAGACGTTGCACGGAGGTCTTCCAAGTGTTTGGCATGAAGAAAAGAAAAGTTGTCCAAAACAGCTTCCAATCGAATGTTCATGTGATTGGAAAAGTCAGGAGAGTGCAAAGGTACTGTTTTCTAGCAGTTGGCAAGCTGCGCACACTATCCCAGTGTTGTACAGCTTCCTTCTTCACCTTTCCGAAGGTGCCGCTCTCTCCGGCTCCCGGAGGCGAAGAAGCGGCTTCTTCGCGCAAAGACGATTGTGCCGCTCACTGTGCACTCCTTAGCGCGGCTTCTGCCGAAAGACGCCCGGGAGCGGCTCTTAGCTCCGGACAGCATCGTACCTTCGTCTTTAGCGTCTCTTCTCGTCTACATCTTAGCAAAAAGCTTTTCTACTATGTCTGGCTCGGAAAAACTGTGCCAGCACAGAAAACATCTCCCATCGTGTTCTAGACGTTGCACGAAGGTCTTCCAAGTGTTTGGCATGAAGAAAAGAAAAGTTGTCCAAAACAGCTTCCAATCGAATGTTCATGTGATTGGAAAAGTCAGGAGAGTGCAAAGGTACTGTTTTCTAGCAGTTGGCAAGCTGCGCACACAATCCCAGTGTTGTACAGCTTCCTTCTTCACCTTTCCGAAGGTGCTGCTCTCTCTGGCTCCCGGAGGCGAAGAAGCGGCTTCTTCGCGCAAAGACGATTGTGCCGCTCACTGTGCACTCCTTAGCGCGGCTTCTGCCGAAAGACGCCCGGGAGCGGCTCTTAGCTCCGGACAGCATCGTACCTTCGTCTTTAGCGTCTCTTCTCGTCTACATCTTAGCAAAAAGCTTTTCTACTATGTCTGGCTCGGAAAAACTGTGCCAGCACAGAAAACATCTCCCATCGTGTTCTAGACGTTGCACGGAGGTCTTCCAAGTGTTTGGCATGAAGAAAAGAAAAGTTGTCCAAAATAGCTCCCAATCGAATGTTCATGTGATTGGAAAAGTCAGGAGAGTGCAAAGGTACTGTTTTCTAGCAGTTGGCAAGCTGCGCACACAATCCCAGTGTTGTACAGCTTCCTTCTTCACCTTTCCGAAGGTGCCGCTCTCTCCGGCTCCCGGAGGCGAAGAAGCGGCTTCTTCGCGCAAAGACGATTGTGCCGCTCACTGTGCACTCCTTAGCGCGGCTTCTGCCGAAAGACGCCCGGGAGCGGCTCTTAGCTCCGGACAGCATCGTACCTTCGTCTTTAGCGTCTCTTCTCGTCTACATCTTAGCAAAAAGCTTTTCCACTATGTCTGGCTCGGAAAAACTGTGCCAGCACAGAAAACATCTCCCATCGTGTTCTAGACGTTGCACGGAGGTCTTCCAAGTGTTTGGCATGAAGAAAAGAAAAGTTGTCCAAAACAGCTTCCAATCGAATGTTCATGTGATTGGAAAAGTCAGGAGAGTGCAAAGGTACTGTTTTCTAGCAGTTGGCAAGCTGCGCACACAATCCCAGTGTTGTACAGCTTCCTTCTTCACCTTTCCGAAGGTGCCGCTCTCTCCGGCTCCCGGAGGCGAAGAAGCGGCTTCTTCGCGCAAAGACGATTGTGCCGCTCACTGTGCACTCCTTAGCGCGGCTTCTGCCGAAAGACGCCCGGGAGCGGCTCTTAGCTCCGGACAGCATCGTACCTTTGTCTTTAGCGTCTCTTCTCGTCTACATCTTAGCAAAAAGCTTTTCTACTATGTCTGGCTCGGAAAAACTGTGCCAGCACAGAAAACATCTCCCATCGTGTTCTAGACGTTGCACGGAAATCTTCCGAATTTTTGGCATGAAGAAAAGAAAAGGTGTCCAAAACAGCTTCCAATCGAATGTTCATGTGATTGGAAAAGTCAGGAGAGTGCAAAGGTACTGTTTTCTAGCAGTTGGCAAGCTGCGCACACAATCCCAGTGTTGTACAGCTTCCTTCTTCACCTTTCCGATGCTGCCGCTCTCTCCGGCTCCCGGAGGCGAAGAAGCGGCTTCTTCGCGCAAAGACGATTGTGCCGCTCACTGTGCACTCCTTAGCGCGGCTTCTGCCGAAAGACGCCCGGGAGCGGCTCTTAGCTCCGGACAGCATCGTACCTTCGTCTTTAGCGTCTCTTCTCTTCTACATCTTAGCAAAAAGCTTTTCTACTATGTCTGGCTTGGAAAAACTGTGCCAGCACAGAAAACATCTCCCATCGTGTTCTAGATGTTGCACGGAGGTCTTCCAAGTGTTTGGCATGAAGAAAAGAAAAGTTGTCCAAAACAGCTTCCAATCGAATGTTCATGTGATTGGAAAAGTCAGGAGAGTGCAAAGGTACTGTTTACTAGCAGTTGGCAAGCTGCGCACACAATCCCAGTGTTGTACAGCTTCCTTCTTCACCTTTCCGAAGGTGCCGCTCTCTCCGGCTCCCGGAGGCGAAGAAGCGGCTTCTTCGCGCAAAGACGATTGTGCCGCTCACTGTGAACTCCTTAGCGCGGCTTCTGCCGAAAGACGCCCGGGAGCGGCTCTTAGCTCCGGACAGCATCGTACCTTCGTCTTTAGTGTCTCTTCTCGTCTACATCTTAGCAAAAAGCTTTTCTACTATGTCTGGCTCGGAAAAACTGTGCCAGCACAGAAAACATCTCCCATCATGTTCTAGACGTTGCACGGAGATCTTCCAAGTGTTTGGCATGAAGAAAAGAAAAGGTGTCCAAAACAGCTTCCAATCGAATGTTCATGTGATTGGAAAAGTCAGGAGAGTGCAAAGGTACTGTTTTCTAGCAGTTGGCAAGCTGCGCACACAATCCCAGTGTTGTACAGCTTCCTTCTTCACCTTTCCGAAGGTGCCGCTCTCTCTGGCTCCCGGAGGCGAAGAAGCGGCTTCTTCGCGCAAAGACGATTGTGCCGCTCACTGTGCACTCCTTAGCGCGGCTTCTGCCGAAAGACGCCCGGGAGCGGCTCTTAGCTCCGGACAGCATCGTACCTTCGTCTTTAGCGTCTCTTCTCGTCTACATCTTAGCAAAAAGCTTTTCTACTATGTCTGGCTCGGAAAAACTGTGCCAGCACAGAAAACATCTCCCATCGTGTTCTAGACGTTGCACGGAGGTCTTCCAAGTGTTTGGCATGAAGAAAAGAAAAGTTGTCCAAAACAGCTTCCAATCGAATGTTCATGTGATTGGAAAAGTCAGGAGAGTGCAAAGGTACTGTTTTCTAGCAGTTGGCAAGCTGCGCACACAATCCCAGTGTTGTACAGCTTCCTTCTTCACCTTTCCGAAGGTGCCGCTCTCTCCGGCTCCCGGAGGCGAAGAAGCGGCTTCTTCGCGCAAAGACGATTGTGCCGCTCACTGTGCACTCCTTAGCGCGGCTTCTGCCGAAAGACGCCCGGGAGCGGCTCTTAGCTCCGGACAGCATCGTACCTTCGTCTTTAGCGTCTCTTCTCGTCTACATCTTAGCAAAAAGCTTTTCCACTATGTCTGGCTCGGAAAAACTGTGCCAGCACAGAAAACATCTCCCATCGTGTTCTAGACATTGCACGAAGGTCTTCCAAGTGTTTGGCATGAAGAAAAGAAAAGTTGTCCAAAACAGCTTCCAATCGAATGTTCATGTGATTGGAAAAGTCAGGAGAGTGCAAAGGTACTGTTTTCTAGCAGTTGGCAAGCTGCGCACACTATCCCAGTGTTGTACAGCTTCCTTCTTCACCTTTCCGAAGGTGCCGCTCTCTCTGGCTCCCGGAGGCGAAGAAGCGGCTTCTTCGCGCAAAGACGATTGTGCCGCTCACTGTGCACTCCTTAGCGCGGCTTCTGCCGAAAGACGCCCGGGAGCGGCTCTTAGCTCCGGACAGCATCGTACCTTCGTCTTTAGCGTCTCTTCTCGTCTACATCTTAGCAAAAAGCTTTTCTACTATGTCTGGCTCGGAAAAACTGTGCCAGCACAGAAAACATCTCCCATCGTGTTCTAGACGTTGCACGGAGGTCTTCCAAGTGTTTGGCATGAAGAAAAGAAAAGTTGTCCAAAATAGCTCCCAATCGAATGTTCATGTGATTGGAAAAGTCAGGAGAGTGCAAAGGTACTGTTTTCTAGCAGTTGGCAAGCTGCGCACACAATCCCAGTGTTGTACAGCTTCCTTCTTCACCTTTCCGAAGGTGCCGCTCTCTCCGGCTCCCGGAGGCGAAGAAGCGGCTTCTTCGCGCAAAGACGATTGTGCCGCTCACTGTGCACTCCTTAGCGCGGCTTCTGCCGAAAGACGCCCGGGAGCGGCTCTTAGCTCCGGACAGCATCGTACCTTCGTCTTTAGCGTCTCTTCTCGTCTACATCTTAGCAAAAAGCTTTTCCACTATGTCTGGCTCGGAAAAACTGTGCCAGCACAGAAAACATCTCCCATCGTGTTCTAGACGTTGCACGGAGGTCTTCCAAGTGTTTGGCATGAAGAAAAGAAAAGTTGTCCAAAACAGCTTCCAATCGAATGTTCATGTGATTGGAAAAGTCAGGAGAGTGCAAAGGTACTGTTTTCTAGCAGTTGGCAAGCTGCGCACACAATCCCAGTGTTGTACAGCTTCCTTCTTCACCTTTCCGAAGGTGCCGCTCTCTCCGGCTCCCGGAGGCGAAGAAGCGGCTTCTTCGCGCAAAGACGATTGTGCCGCTCACTGTGCACTCCTTAGCGCGGCTTCTGCCGAAAGACGCCCGGGAGCGGCTCTTAGCTCCGGACAGCATCGTACCTTTGTCTTTAGCGTCTCTTCTCGTCTACATCTTAGCAAAAAGCTTTTCTACTATGTCTGGCTCGGAAAAACTGTGCCAGCACAGAAAACATCTCCCATCGTGTTCTAGACGTTGCACGGAAATCTTCCGAATTTTTGGCATGAAGAAAAGAAAAGGTGTCCAAAACAGCTTCCAATCGAATGTTCATGTGATTGGAAAAGTCAGGAGAGTGCAAAGGTACTGTTTTCTAGCAGTTGGCAAGCTGCGCACACAATCCCAGTGTTGTACAGCTTCCTTCTTCACCTTTCCGAAGGTGCCGCTCTCTCCGGCTCCCGGAGGCGAAGAAGCGGCTTCTTCGCGCAAAGACGATTGTGCCGCTCACTGTGCACTCCTTAGCGCGGCTTCTGCCGAAAGACGCCCGGGAGCGGCTCTTAGCTCCGGACAGCATCGTACCTTCGTCTTTAGCGTCTCTTCTCTTCTACATCTTAGCAAAAAGCTTTTCTACTATGTCTGGCTCGGAAAAACTGTGACAGCACAGAAAACATCTCCCATCGTGTTCTAGATGTTGCACGGAGGTCTTCCAAGTGTTTGGCATGAAGAAAAGAAAAGTTGTCCAAAACAGCTTCCAATCGAATGTTCATGTGATTGGAAAAGTCAGGAGAGTGCAAAGGTACTGTTTACTAGCAGTTGGCAAGCTGCGCACACAATCCCAGTGTTGTACAGCTTCCTTCTTCACCTTTCCGAAGGTGCCGCTCTCTCCGGCTCCCGGAGGCGAAGAAGCGGCTTCTTCGCGCAAAGACGATTGTGCCGCTCACTGTGAACTCCTTAGCGCGGCTTCTGCCGAAAGACGCCCGGGAGCGGCTCTTAGCTCCGGACAGCATCGTACCTTCGTCTTTAGCGTCTCTTCTCGTCTACATCTTAGCAAAAAGCTTTTCTACTATGTCTGGCTCGGAAAAACTGTGCCAGCACAGAAAACATCTCCCATCGTGTTCTAGACGTTGCACGGAGATCTTCCAAGTGTTTGGCATGAAGAAAAGAAAAGGTGTCCAAAACAGCTTCCAATCGAATGTTCATGTGATTGGAAAAGTCAGGAGAGTGCAAAGGTACTGTTTTCTAGCAGTTGGCAAGCTGCGCACACAATCCCAGTGTTGTACAGCTTCCTTCTTCACCTTTCCGAAGGTGCCGCTCTCTCTGGCTCCCGGAGGCGAAGAAGCGGCTTCTTCGCGCAAAGACGATTGTGCCGCTCACTGTGCACTCCTTAGCGCGGCTTCTGCCGAAAGACGCCCGGGAGCGGCTCTTAGCTCCGGACAGCATCGTACCTTCGTCTTTAGCGTCTCTTCTCGTCTACATCTTAGCAAAAAGCTTTTCTACTATGTCTGGCTCGGAAAAACTGTGCCAGCACAGAAAACATCTCCCATCGTGTTCTAGACGTTGCACGGAGGTCTTCCAAGTGTTTGGCATGAAGAAAAGAAAAGTTGTCCAAAACAGCTTCCAATCGAATGTTCATGTGATTGGAAAAGTCAGGAGAGTGCAAAGGTACTGTTTTCTAGCAGTTGGCAAGCTGCGCACACAATCCCAGTGTTGTACAGCTTCCTTCTTCACCTTTCCGAAGGTGCCGCTCTCTCCGGCTCCCGGAGGCGAAGAAGCGGCTTCTTCGCGCAAAGACGATTGTGCCGCTCACTGTGCACTCCTTAGCGCGGCTTCTGCCGAAAGACGCCCGGGAGCGGCTCTTAGCTCCGGACAGCATCGTACCTTCGTCTTTAGCGTCTCTTCTCGTCTACATCTTAGCAAAAAGCTTTTCCACTATGTCTGGCTCGGAAAAACTGTGCCAGCACAGAAAACATCTCCCATCGTGTTCTAGACGTTGCACGGAGGTCTTCCAAGTGTTTGGCATGAAGAAAAGAAAAGTTGTCCAAAACAGCTTCCAATCGAATGTTCATGTGATTGGAAAAGTCAGGAGAGTGCAAAGGTACTGTTTTCTAGCAGTTGGCAGGCTGTGCACACAATCCCAGGGTTGTAGAGCTTCCTTCTTCACCTTTCCGAAGGTGCCGCTCTCTCCGGCTCCCGGAGGCGAAGAAGCGGCTTCTTCGCGCAAAGACGATTGTGCCGCTCACTGTGCACTCCTTAGCGCGGCTTCTGCCGAAAGACGCCCGGGAGCGGCTCTTAGCTCCGGACAGCATCGTACCTTCGTCTTTAGCGTCTCTTCTCGTCTACATCTTAGCAAAAAGCTTTTCTACTATGTCTGGCTCGGAAAAACTGTGCCAGCACAGAAAACATCTCCCATCGTGTTCTAGACGTTGCACGGAGGTCTTCCAAGTGTTTGGCATGAAGAAAGGAAAAGTTGTCCAAAATAGCTCCCAATCGAATGTTCATGTGATTGGAAAAGTCAGGAGAGTGCAAAGGTACTGTTTTCTAGCAGTTGGCAAGCTGCGCACACAATCCCAGTGTTGTACAGCTTCCTTCTTCACCTTTCCGAAGGTGCCGCTCTCTCCGGCTCCCGGAGGCGAAGAAGCGGCTTCTTCGCGCAAAGACGATTGTGCCGCTCACTGTGCACTCCTTAGCGCGGCTTCTGCCGAAAGACGCCCGGGAGCGGCTCTTAGCTCCGGACAGCATCGTACCTTCGTCTTTAGCGTCTCTTCTCGTCTACATCTTAGCAAAAAGCTTTTCCACTATGTCTGGCTCGGAAAAACTGTGCCAGCACAGAAAACATCTCCCATCGTGTTCTAGACGTTGCACGGAGGTCTTCCAAGTGTTTGGCATGAAGAAAAGAAAAGTTGTCCAAAACAGCTTCCAATCGAATGTTCATGTGATTGGAAAAGTCAGGAGAGTGCAAAGGTACTGTTTACTAGCAGTTGGCAAGCTGCGCACACAATCCCAGTGTTGTACAGCTTCCTTCTTCACCTTTCCGAAGGTGCCGCTCTCTCCGGCTCCCGGAGGCGAAGAAGCGGCTTCTTCGCGCAAAGACGATTGTACCGCTCACTGTGCACTCCTTAGCGCGGCTTCTGCCGAAAGACGCCCGGGAGCGGCTCTTAGCTCCGGACAGCATCGTACCTTCGTCTTTAGCGTCTCTTCTCGTCTACATCTTAGCAAAAAGCTTTTCTACTATGTCTGGCTCGGAAAAACTGTGCCAGCACAGAAAACATCTCCCATCGTGTTCTAGACGTTGCACGGAGATCTTCCAAGTGTTTGGCATGAAGAAAAGAAAAGGTGTACAAAACAGCTTCCAATCGAATGTTCATGTGATTGGAAAAGTCAGGAGAGTGCAAAGGTACTCTTTTCTAGCAGTTGGCAAGCTGCGCACACAATCCCAGTGTTGTACAGCTTCCTTCTTCACCTTTCCGAAGGTGCCGCTCTCTCTGGCTCCCGGAGGCGAAGAAGCGGCTTCTTCGCGCAAAGACGATTGTGCCGCTCACTGTGCACTCCTTAGCGCGGCTTCTGCCGAAAGACGCCCGGGAGCGGCTCTTAGCTCCGGACAGCATCGTACCTTCGTCTTTAGCGTCTCTTCTCGTCTACATCTTAGCAAAAAGCTTTTCCACTATGTCTGGCTAGGAAAAACTGTGCCAGCACAGAAAACATCTCCCATCGTGTTCTAGACGTTGCACGGAGGTCTTCCAAGTGTTTGGCATGAAGAAAAGAAAAGTTGTCCAAAACAGCTTCCAATCGAATGTTCATGTGATTGGAAAAGTCAGGAGAGTGCAAAGGTACTGTTTTCTAGCAGTTGGCAAGCTGCGCACACAATCCCAGTGTTGTACAGCTTCCTTCTTCACCTTTCCGAAGGTGCCGCTCTCTCCGGCTCCCGGAGGCGAAGAAGCGGCTTCTTCGCGCAAAGACGATTGTGCCGCTCACTGTGCACTCCTTAGCGCGGCTTCTGCCGAAAGACGCCCGGGAGCGGCTCTTAGCTCCGGACAGCATCGTACCTTCGTCTTTAGCGTCTCTTCTCGTCTACATCTTAGCAAAAAGCTTTTCTACTATGTCTGGCTCGGAAAAACTGTGCCAGCACAGAAAACATCTCCCATCGTGTTCTAGACGTTGCACGGAGGTCTTCCAAGTGTTTGGCATGAAGAAAAGAAAAGTTGTCCAAAATAGCTCCCAATCGAATGTTCATGTGATTGGAAAAGTCAGGAGAGTGCAAAGGTACTGTTTTCTAGCAGTTGGCAAGCTGCGCACACAATCCCAGTGTTGTACAGCTTCCTTCTTCACCTTTCCGAAGGTGCCGCTCTCTCCGGCTCCCGGAGGCGAAGAAGCGGCTTCTTCGCGCAAAGACGATTGTGCCGCTCACTGTGCACTCCTTAGCGCGGCTTCTGCCGAAAGACGCCCGGGAGCGGCTCTTAGCTCCGGACAGCATCGTACCTTCGTCTTTAGCGTCTCTTCTCGTCTACATCTTAGCAAAAAGCTTTTCCACTATGTCTGGCTCGGAAAAACTGTGCCAGCACAGAAAACATCTCCCATCGTGTTCTAGACGTTGCACGGAGGTCTTCCAAGTGTTTGGCATGAAGAAAAGAAAAGTTGTCCAAAACAGCTTCCAATCGAATGTTCATGTGATTGGAAAAGTCAGGAGAGTGCAAAGGTACTGTTTTCTAGCAGTTGGCAAGCTGCGCACACAATCCCAGTGTTGTACAGCTTCCTTCTTCACCTTTCCGAAGGTGCCGCTCTCTCCGGCTCCCGGAGGCGAAGAAGCGGCTTCTTCGCGCAAAGACGATTGTGCCGCTCACTGTGCACTCCTTAGCGCGGCTTCTGCCGAAAGACGCCCGGGAGCGGCTCTTAGCTCCGGACAGCATCGTACCTTTGTCTTTAGCGTCTCTTCTCGTCTACATCTTAGCAAAAAGTTTTATAACGATGTCTGGCTCGGAAAAACTGTGCCAGCACAGAAAACATCTCCCATCGTGTTCTAGACGTTGCATGGAAATCTTCCACGTTTTTGGCATGAAGAAAAGAAAAGGTGTCCAAAACAGCTTCCAATCGAATGTTCATGTGATTGGAAAAGTCAGGAGAGTGCAAAGGTACTGTTTTCTAGCAGTTGGCAAGCTGCGCACACAATCCCAGTGTTGTACAGCTTCCTTCTTCACCTTTCCGAAGGTGCCGCTCTCTCCGGCTCCCGGAGGCGAAGAAGCGGCTTCTTTGCGCAAAGACGATTGTGCCGCTCACTGTGCACTCCTTAGCGCGGCTTCTGCCGAAAGCTGCCCGGGAGCGGCTCTTAGCTCCGGACAGCATCGTACCTTCGTCTTTAGCGTCTCTTCTCGTCTACATCTTAGCAAAAAGCTTTTCTACTATGTCTGGCTCGGAAAAACTGTGCCAGCACAGAAAACATCTCCCATCGTGTTCTAGATGTTGCACGGAGGTCTTCCAAGTGTTTGGCATGAAGAAAAGAAAAGTTGTCCAAAACAGCTTCCAATCGAATGTTCATGTGATTGGAAAAGTCAGGAGAGTGCAAAGGTACTGTTTACTAGCAGTTGGCAAGCTGCGCACACAATCCCAGTGTTGTACAGCTTCCTTCTTCACCTTTCCGAAGGTGCCGCTCTCTCCGGCTCCCGGAGGCGAAGAAGCGGCTTCTTCGCGCAAAGACGATTGTGCCGCTCACTGTGCACTCCTTAGCGCGGCTTCTGCCGAAAGACGCCCGGGAGCGGCTCTTAGCTCCGGACAGCATCGTACCTTCGTCTTTAGCGTCTCTTCTCGTCTACATCTTAGCAAAAAGCTTTTCCACTATGTCTGGCTCGGAAAAACTGTGCCAGCACAGAAAACATCTCCCATCGTGTTCTAGACGTTGCACGGAGATCTTCCAAGTGTTTGGCATGAAGAAAAGAAAAGGTGTCCAAAACAGCTTCCAATCGAATGTTCATGTGATTGGAAAAGTCAGGAGAGTGCAAAGGTACTGTTTTCTAGCAGTTGGCAAGCTGCGCACACAATCCCAGTGTTGTACAGCTTCCTTCTTCACCTTTCCGAAGGTGCCGCTCTCTCTGGCTCCCGGAGGCGAAGAAGCGGCTTCTTCGCGCAAAGACGATTGTGCCGCTCACTGTGCACTCCTTAGCGCGGCTTCTGCCGAAAGACGCCCGGGAGCGGCTCTTAGCTCCGGACAGCATCGTACCTTCGTCTTTAGCGTCTCTTCTCGTCTACATCTTAGCAAAAAGCTTTTCCACTATGTCTGGCTCGGAAAAACTGTGCCAGCACAGAAAACATCTCCCATCGTGTTCTAGACGTTGCACGGAGGTCTTCCAAGTGTTTGGCATGAAGAAAAGAAAAGTTGTCCAAAACAGCTTCCAATCGAATGTTCATGTGATTGGAAAAGTCAGGAGAGTGCAAAGGTACTGTTTTCTAGCAGTTGGCAAGCTGCGCACACAATCCCAGGGTTGTACAGCTTCCTTCTTCACCTTTCCGAAGGTGCCGCTCTCTCCGGCTCCCGGAGGCGAAGAAGCGGCTTCTTCGCGCAAAGACGATTGTGCCGCTCACTGTGCACTCCTTAGCGCGGCTTCTGCCGAAAGACGCCCAGGAGCGGCTCTTAGCTCCGGACAGCATCGTACCTTCGTCTTTAGCGTCTCTTCTCGTCTACATCTTAGCAAAAAGCTTTTCCACTATGTCTGGCTCGGAAAAACTGTGCCAGCACAGAAAACATCTCCCATCGTGTTCTAGACGTTGCACGGAGGTCTTCCAAGTGTTTGGCATGAAGAAAAGAAAAGTTGTCCAAAACAGCTTCCAATCGAATGTTCATGTGATTGGAAAAGTCAGGAGAGTGCAAAGGTACTGTTTTCTAGCAGTTGGCAGGCTGTGCACACAATCACAGGGTTGTAGAGCTTCCTTCTTCACCTTTCCGAAGGTGCCGCTCTCTCCGGCTCCCGGAGGCGAAGAAGCGGCTTCTTCGCGCAAAGACGATTGTGCCGCTCACTGTGCACTCCTTAGCGCGGCTTCTGCCGAAAGACGCCCGGGAGCGGCTCTTAGCTCCGGACAGCATCGTACCTTCGTCTTTAGCGTCTCTTCTCGTCTACATCTTAGCAAAAAGCTTTTCTACTATGTCTGGCTCGGAAAAACTGTGCCAGCACAGAAAACATCTCCCATCGTGTTCTAGACGTTGCACGGAGGTCTTCCAAGTGTTTGGCATGAAGAAAAGAAAAGTTGTCCAAAACAGCTTCCAATCGAATGTTCATGTGATTGGAAAAGTCAGGAGAGTGCAAAGGTACTGTTTTCTAGCAGTTGGCAAGCTGCGCACACAATCCCAGTGTTGTACAGCTTCCTTCTTCACCTTTCCGAAGGTGCCGCTCTCTCCGGCTCCCGGAGGCGAAGAAGCGGCTTCTTCGCGCAAAGACGATTGTGCCGCTCACTGTGAACTCCTTAGCGCGGCTTCTGCCGAAAGACGCCCGGGAGCGGCTCTTAGCTCCGGACAGCATCGTACCTTCGTCTTTAGCGTCTCTTCTCGTCTACATCTTAGCAAAAAGCTTTTCTACTATGTCAGGCTCGGAAAAACTGTGCCAGATCAGAAAACATCTCCCATCGTGTTCTAGACGTTGCACGGAAATCTTCCAAGGTTTTGGCATGAAGAAAAGAAAAGGTGTCCAAAACAGCTTCCAATCGAATGTGCATGTGATTGGAAAAGTCAGGAGAGTGCAAAGGTACTGTTTTCTAGCAGTTGGCAAGCTGCGCACACAATCCCAGTGTTGTACAGCTTCCTTCTTCACCTTTCCGAAGGTGCCGCTCTCTCCGGCTCCCGGAGGCGAAGAAGCGGCTTCTTCGCGCAAAGACGATTGTGCCGCTCACTGTGCACTCCTTAGCGCGGCTTCTGCCGAAAGACGCCCGGGAGCGGCTCTTAGCTCCGGACAGCATCGTACCTTCGTCTTTAGCGTCTCTTCTCGTCTACATCTTAGCAAAAAGCTTTTCCACTATGTCTGGCTCGGAAAAACTGTGCCAGCACAGAAAACATCTCCCATCGTGTTCTAGACGTTGCACGGAGGTGTTCCAAGTGTTTGGCATGAAGAAAAGAAAAGTTGTCCAAAACAGCTTCCAATCGAATGTTCATGTGATTGGAAAAGTCAGGAGAGTGCAAAGGTACTGTTTTCTAGCAGTTGGCAAGCTGCGCACACAATCCCAGTGTTGTACAGCTTCCTTCTTCACCTTTCCGAAGGTGCCGCTCTCTCCGGCTCCCGGAGGCGAAGAAGTGGCTTCTTCGCGCAAAGACGATTGTGCCGCTCACTGTGCACTCCTTAGCGCGGCTTCTGCCGAAAGACGCCCGGGAGCGGCTCTTAGCTCCGGACAGCATCGTACCTTCGTCTTTAGCGTCTCTTCTCGTCTACATCTTAGCAAAAAGCTTTTCTACTATGTCTGGCTCGGAAAAACTGTGCCAGCACAGAAAACATCTCCCATCGTGTTCTAGACGTTGCACGAAGGTCTTCCAAGTGTTTGGCATGAAGAAAAGAAAAGTTGTCCAAAACAGCTTCCAATCGAATGTTCATGTGATTGGAAAAGTGAGGAGAGTGCAAAGGTACTGTTTTCCAGCAGTTGGCAAGCTGCGCACACAATCCCAGTGTTGTACAGCTTCCTTCTTCACCTTTCCGATGCTGCCGCTCTCTCCGACTCCCGGAGGCGAAGAAGCGGCTTCTTCGCGCAAAGACGATTGTGCCGCTCACTGTGCACTCCTTAGCGCGGCTTCTGCCGAAAGACGCCCGGGAGCGGCTCTTAGCTCCGGACAGCATCGTACCTTCGTCTTTAGCGTCTCTTCTCGTCTACATCTTAGCAAAAAGCTTTTCTACTATGTCTGGCTCGGAAAAACTGTGCCAGCACAGAAAACATCTCCCATCGTGTTCTAGACGTTGCACGGAGGTCTTCCAAGTGTTTGGCATGAAGAAAAGAAAAGTTGTCCAAAATAGCTTCCAATCGAATGTTCATGTGATTGGAAAAGTCAGGAGAGTGCAAAGGTACTGTTTTCTAGCAGTTGGCAAGCTGCGCACACAATCCCAGGGTTGTACAGCTTCCTTCTTCACCTTTCCGAAGGTGCCGCTCTCTCCGGCTCCCGGAGGCGAAGAAGCGGCTTCTTCGCGCAAAGACGATTGTGCCGCTCACTGTGCACTCCTTAGCGCGGCTTCTGCCGAAAGACGCCCGGGAGCGGCTCTTAGCTCCGGACAGCATCGTACCTTCGTCTTTAGCGTCTCTTCTCGTCTACATTTTAGCAAAAAGCTTTTCCACTATGTCTGGCTCAGAAAAACTGTGCCAGCACAGAAAACATCTCCCATCGTGTTCTAGACGTTGCACGAAGGTCTTCCAAGTGTTTGGCATGAAGAAAAGAAAAGTTGTCCAAAACAGCTTCCAATCGAATGTTCATGTGATTGGAAAAGTCAGGAGAGTGCAAAGGTACTGTTTTCTAGCAGTTGGCAAGCTGCGCACACAATCCCAGTGTTGTACAGCTTCCTTCTTCACCTTTCCGAAGGTGCCGCTCTCTCCGGCTCCCGGAGGCGAAGAAGCGGCTTCTTCGCGCAAAGACGATTGTGCCGCTCACTGTGCACTCCTTAGCGCGGCTTCTGCCGAAAGACGCCCGGGAGCGGCTCTTAGCTCCGGACAGCATCGTACCTTCGTCTTTAGCGTCTCTTCTCGTCTACATCTTAGCAAAAAGCTTTTCTACTATGTCTGGCTCGGAAAAACTGTGCCAGCACAGAAAACATCTCCCATCGTGTTCTAGACGTTGCACGGAGGTCTTCCAAGTGTTTGGCATGAAGAAAAGAAAAGTTGTCCAAAACAGCTTCCAATCGAATGTTCATGTGATTGGAAAAGTCAGGAGAGTGCAAAGGTACTGTTTTCTAGCAGTTGGCAAGCTGCGCACACAATCCCAGTGTTGTACAGCTTCCTTCTTCACCTTTCCGAAGGTGCCGCTCTCTCCGGCTCCCGGAGGCGAAGAAGCGGCTTCTTCGCGCAAAGACGATTGTGCCGCTCACTGTGCACTCCTTAGCGCGGCTTCTGCCGAAAGACGCCCGGGAGCGGCTCTTAGCTCCGGACAGCATCGTACCTTCGTCTTTAGCGTCTCTTCTCGTCTACATCTTAGCAAAAAGCTTTTCTACTATGTCTGGCTCGGAAAAACTGTGCCAGCACAGAAAACATCTCCCATCGTGTTCTAGACGTTGCACGGAGGTCTTCCAAGTGTTTGGCATGAAGAAAAGAAAAGTTGTCCAAAACAGCTTCCAATCGAATGTTCATGTGATTGGAAAAGTCAGGAGAGTGCAAAGGTACTGTTTTCTAGCAGTTGGCAAGCTGCGCACACAATCCCAGTGTTGTACAGCTTCCTTCTTCACCTTTCCGAAGGTGCCGCTCTCTCCGGCTCCCGGAGGCGAAGAAGCGGCTTCTTCGCGCAAAGACGATTGTGCCGCTCACTGTGCACTCCTTAGCCCGGCTTCTGCCGAAAGACGCCCGGGAGCGGCTCTTAGCTCCGGACAGCATCGTACCTTCGTCTTTAGCGTCTCTTCTCGTCTACATCTTAGCAAAAAGCTTTTCTACTATGTCTGGCTCGGAAAAACTGTGCCAGCACAGAAAACATCTCCCATCGTGTTCTAGACTTTGCACGGAGGTCTTCCAAGTGTTTGGCATGAAGAAAAGAAAAGTTGTCCAAAACAGCTTCCAATCGAATGTTCATGTGATTGGAAAAGTCAGGAGAGTGCAAAGGTACTGTTTTCTAGCAGTTGGCAAGCTGCGCACACAATCCCAGTGTTGTACAGCTTCCTTCTTCACCTTTCCGAAGGTGCCGCTCTCTCCGGCTCCCGGAGGCGAAGAAGCGGCTTCTTCGCGCAAAGACGATTGTGCCGCTCACTGTGCACTCCTTAGCGCGGCTTCTGCCGAAAGACGCCCGGGAGCGGCTCTTAGCTCCGGACAGCATCGTACCTTCGTCTTTAGCGTCTCTTCTCGTCTACATCTTAGCAAAAAGCTTTTCCACTATGTCTGGCGAGGAAAAACTGTGCCAGCACAGAAAACATCTCCCATCGTGTTCTAGACGTTGCACGGAGGTCTTCCAAGTGTTTGGCATGAAGAAAAGAAAAGTTGTCCAAAACAGCTTCCAATCGAATGTTCATGTGATTGGAAAAGTCAGGAGAGTGCAAAGGTACTGTTTTCTAGCAGTTGGCAAGCTGCGCACACAATCCCAGTGTTGTACAGCTTCCTTCTTCACCTTTCCGATGCTGCCGCTCTCTCCGGCTCCTGGAGCCGAAGAAGCGGCTTCTTCGCGCAAAGACGATTGTGCCACTCACTGTGCACTCCTTAGCGCGGCTTCTGCCGAAAGACGCCCGGGAGCGGCTCTTAGCTCCGGACAGCATCGTACCTTCGTCTTTAGCGTCTCTTCTCGTCTACATCTTAGCAAAAAGCTTTTCCACTATGTCTGGCTCGGAAAAACTGTGCCAGCACAGAAAACATCTCCCATCGTGTTCTAGACGTTGCACGGAGGTCTTCCAAGTGTTTGGCATGAAGAAAAGAAAAGTTGTCCAAAACAGCTTCCAATCGAATGTTCATGTGATTGGAAAAGTCAGGAGAGTGCAAAGGTACTGTTTTCTAGCAGTTGGCAAGCTGCGCACACAATCCCAGTGTTGTACAGCTTCCTTCTTCACCTTTCCGATGCTGCCGCTCTCTCTGGCTCCCGGAGCCGAAGAAGCGGCTTCTTCGCGCAAAGACGATTGTGCCGCTCACTGTGCACTCCTTAGCGCGGCTTCTGCCGAAAGACGCCCGGGAGCGGCTCTTAGCTCCGGACAGCATCGTACCTTCGTCTTTAGCGTCTCTTCTCGTCTACATTTTAGCAAAAAGCTTTTCCACTATGTCTGGCTCAGAAAAACTGTGCCAGCACAGAAAACATCTCCCATCGTGTTCTAGACGTTGCACGAAGGTCTTCCAAGTGTTTGGCATGAAGAAAAGAAAAGTTGTCCAAAACAGCTTCCAATCGAATGTTCATGTGATTGGAAAAGTCAGGAGAGTGCAAAGGTACTGTTTTCTAGCAGTTGGCAAGCTGCGCACACAATCCCAGTGTTGTACAGCTTCCTTCTTCACCTTTCCGAAGGTGCCGCTCTCTCCGGCTCCCGGAGGCGAAGAAGCGGCTTCTTCGCGCAAAGACGATTGTGCCGCTCACTGTGCACTCCTTAGCGCGGCTTCTGCCGAAAGACGCCCGGGAGCGGCTCTTAGCTCCGGACAGCATCGTACCTTCGTCTTTAGCGTCTCTTCTCGTCTACATCTTAGCAAAAAGCTTTTCTACTATGTCTGGCTCGGAAAAACTGTGCCAGCACAGAAAACATCTCCCATCGTGTTCTAGACGTTGCACGGAGGTGTTCCAAGTGTTTGGCATGAAGAAAAGAAAAGTTGTCCAAAACAGCTTCCAATCGAATGTTCATGTGATTGGAAAAGTCAGGAGAGTGCAAAGGTACTGTTTTCTAGCAGTTGGCAAGCTGCGCACACAATCCCAGTGTTGTACAGCTTCCTTCTTCACCTTTCCGATGCTGCCGCTCTCTCCGGCTCCCGGAGCCGAAGAAGCGGCTTCTTCGCGCAAAGACGATTGTGCCGCTCACTGTGCACTCCTTAGCGCGGCTTCTGCCGAAAGACGCCCGGGAGCGGCTCTTAGCTCCGGACAGCATCGTACCTTCGTCTTTAGCGTCTCTTCTCGTCTACATCTTAGCAAAAAGCTTTTCTACTATGTCTGGCTCGGAAAAACTGTGCCAGCACAGAAAACATCTCCCATCGTGTTCTAGACGTTGCACGGAGGTCTTCCAAGTGTTTGGCATGAAGAAAAGAAAAGTTGTCCAAAACAGCTTCCAATCGAATGTTCATGTGATTGGAAAAGTCAGGAGAGTGCAAAGGTACTGTTTTCTAGCAGTTGGCAAGCTGCGCACACAATCCCAGTGTTGTACAGCTTCCTTCTTCACCTTTCCGAAGGTGCCGCTCTCTCCGGCTCCCGGAGGCGAAGAAGCGGCTTCTTCGCGCAAAGACGATTGTGCCACTCACTGTGCACTCCTTAGCGCGGCTTCTGCCGAAAGACGCCCGGGAGCGGCTCTTAGCTCCGGACAGCATCGTACCTTCGTCTTTAGCGTCTCTTCTCGTCTACATCTTAGCAAAAAGCTTTTCCACTATGTCTGGCTCGGAAAAACTGTGCCAGCACAGAAAACATCTCCCATCGTGTTCTAGACGTTGCACGGAGGTCTTCCAAGTGTTTGGCATGAAGAAAAGAAAAGTTGTCCAAAACAGCTTCCAATCGAATGTTCATGTGATTGGAAAAGTCAGGAGAGTGCAAAGGTACTGTTTTCTAGCAGTTGGCAAGCTGCGCACACAATCCCAGTGTTGTACAGCTTCCTTCTTCACCTTTCCGATGCTGCCGCTCTCTCCGGCTCCCGGAGGCGAAGAAGCGGCTTCTTCGCGCAAAGACGATTGTGCCGCTCACTGTGCACTCCTTAGCGCGGCTTCTGCCGAAAGACGCCCGGGAGCGGCTCTTAGCTCCGGACAGCATCGTACCTTCGTCTTTAGCGTCTCTTCTCGTCTACATCTTAGCAAAAAGCTTTTCTACTATGTCTGGCTCGGAAAAACTGTGCCAGCACAGAAAACATCTCCCATCGTGTTCTAGACGTTGCACGGAAATCTTCCAAGTGTTTGGCATGAAGAAAAGAAAAGGTGTCCAAAACAGCTTCCAATCGAATGTGCATGTGATTGGAAAAGTCAGGAGAGTGCAAAGGTACTGTTTTCTAGCAGTTGGCAAGCTGCGCACACAATCCCAGGGTTGTACAGCTTCCTTCTTCACCTTTCCGAAGGTGCCGCTCTCTCTGGCTCCCGGAGGCGAAGAAGCGGCTTCTTCGCGCAAAGACGATTGTGCCGCTCACTGTGCACTCCTTAGCGCGGCTTCTGCCGAAAGACGCCCGGGAGCGGCTCTTAGCTCCGGACAGCATCGTACCTTCGTCTTTAGCGTCTCTTCTCGTCTACATCTTAGCAAAAAGCTTTTCCACTATGTCTGGCTCGGAAAAACTGTGCCAGCACAGAAAACATCTCCCATCATGTTCTAGACGTTGCACGGAGGTCTTCCAAGTGTTTGGCATGAAGAAAAGAAAAGTTGTCCAAAACAGCTTCCAATCGAATGTTCATGTGATTGGAAAAGTCAGGAGAGTGCAAAGGTACTGTTTTCTAGCAGTTGGCAAGCTGCGCACACAATCCCAGTGTTGTACAGCTTCCTTCTTCACCTTTCCGATGCTGCCGCTCTCTCCGGCTCCTGGAGCCGAAGAAGCGGCTTCTTCGCGCAAAGACGATTGTGCCGCTCACTGTGCACTCCTTAGCGCGGCTTCTGCCGAAAGACGCCCGGGAGCGGCTCTTAGCTCCGGACAGCATCGTACCTTCGTCTTTAGCGTCTCTTCTCGTCTACATCTTAGCAAAAAGCTTTTCTACTATGTCTGGCTCGGAAAAACTGTGCCAGCACAGAAAACATCTCCCATCGTGTTCTAGACGTTGCACGGAAATCATCCAAGTGTTTGGCATGAAGAAAAGAAAAGTTGTCCAAAACAGCTTCCAATCGAATGTGCATGTGATTGGAAAAGTCAGGAGAGTGCAAAGGTACTGTTTTCTAGCAGTTGGCAAGCTGCGCACACAATCCCAGGGTTGTACAGCTTCCTTCTTCACCTTTCCGAAGGTGCCGCTCTCTCTGGCTCCCGGAGGCGAAGAAGCGGCTTCTTCGCGCAAAGACGATTGTGCCGCTCACTGTGCACTCCTTAGCGCGGCTTCTGCCGAAAGACGCCCGGGAGCGGCTCTTAGCTCCGGACAGCATCGTACCTTCGTCTTTAGCGTCTCTTCTCGTCTACATTTTAGCAAAAAGCTTTTCCACTATGTCTGGCTCAGAAAAACTGTGCCAGCACAGAAAACATCTCCCATCGTGTTCTAGACGTTGCACGAAGGTCTTCCAAGTGTTTGGCATGAAGAAAAGAAAAGTTGTCCAAAACAGCTTCCAATCGAATGTTCATGTGATTGGAAAAGTCAGGAGAGTGCAAAGGTACTGTTTTCTAGCAGTTGGCAAGCTGCGCACACAATCCCAGTGTTGTACAGCTTCCTTCTTCACCTTTCCGAAGGTGCCGCTCTCTCCGGCTCCCGGAGGCGAAGAAGCGGCTTCTTCGCGCAAAGACGATTGTGCCGCTCACTGTGCACTCCTTAGCGCGGCTTCTGCCGAAAGACGCCCGGGAGCGGCTCTTAGCTCCGGACAGCATCGTACCTTCGTCTTTAGCGTCTCTTCTCGTCTACATCTTAGCAAAAAGCTTTTCCACTATGTCTGGCTCGGAAAAACTGTGCCAGCACAGAAAACATCTCCCATCGTGTTCTAGACGTTGCACGGAGGTCTTCCAAGTGTTTGGCATGAAGAAAAGAAAAGTTGTCCAAAACAGCTTCCAATCGAATGTTCATGTGATTGGAAAAGTCAGGAGAGTGCAAAGGTACTGTTTTCTAGCAGTTGGCAAGCTGCGCACACAATCCCAGTGTTGTACAGCTTCCTTCTTCACCTTTCCGAAGGTGCCGCTCTCTCCGGCTCCCGGAGGCGAAGAAGCGGCTTCTTCGTGCAAAGACGATTGTGCCGCTCACTGTGCACTCCTTAGCGCGGCTTCTGCCGAAAGACGCCCGGGAGCGGCTCTTAGCTCCGGACAGCATCGTACCTTCGTCTTTAGCGTCTCTTCTCGTCTACATCTTAGCAAAAAGCTTTTCCACTATGTCTGGCTCGGAAAAACTGTGCCAGCACAGAAAACATCTCCCATCGTGTTCTAGACGTTGCACGGAGGTCTTCCAAGTGTTTGGCATGAAGAAAAGAAAAGTTGTCCAAAACAGCTTCCAATCGAATGTTCATGTGATTGGAAAAGTCAGGAGAGTGCAAAGGTACTGTTTTCTAGCAGTTGGCAAGCTGCGCACACAATCCCAGTGTTGTACAGCTTCCTTCTTCACCTTTCCGATGCTGCCGCTCTCTCTGGCTCCCGGAGCCGAAGAAGCGGCTTCTTCGCGCAAAGACGATTGTGCCGCTCACTGTGCACTCCTTAGCGCGGCTTCTGCCGAAAGACGCCCGGGAGCGGCTCTTAGCTCCGGACAGCATCGTACCTTCGTCTTTAGCGTCTCTTCTCGTCTACATTTTAGCAAAAAGCTTTTCCACTATGTCTGGCTCAGAAAAACTGTGCCAGCACAGAAAACATCTCCCATCGTGTTCTAGACGTTGCACGAAGGTCTTCCAAGTGTTTGGCATGAAGAAAAGAAAAGTTGTCCAAAACAGCTTCCAATCGAATGTTCATGTGATTGGAAAAGTCAGGAGAGTGCAAAGGTACTGTTTTCTAGCAGTTGGCAAGCTGCGCACACAATCCCAGTGTTGTACAGCTTCCTTCTTCACCTTTCCGAAGGTGCCGCTCTCTCCGGCTCCCGGAGCCGAAGAAGCGGCTTCTTCGCGCAAAGACGATTGTGCCGCTCACTGTGCACTCCTTAGCGCGGCTTCTGCCGAAAGACGCCCGGGAGCGGCTCTTAGCTCCGGACAGCATCGTACCTTCGTCTTTAGCGTCTCTTCTCGTCTACATCTTAGCAAAAAGCTTTTCTACTATGTCTGGCTCGGAAAAACTGTGCCAGCACAGAAAACATCTCCCATCGTGTTCTAGACGTTGCACGGAGGTCTTCCAAGTGTTTGGCATGAAGAAAAGAAAAGTTGTCCAAAACAGCTTCCAATCGAATGTTCATGTGATTGGAAAAGTCAGGAGAGTGCAAAGGTACTGTTTTCTAGCAGTTGGCAAGCTGCGCACACAATCCCAGTGTTGTACAGCTTCCTTCTTCACCTTTCCGATGCTGCCGCTCTCTCCGGCTCCCGGAGCCGAAGAAGCGGCTTCTTCGCGCAAAGACGATTGTGCCGCTCACTGTGCACTCCTTAGCGCGGCTTCTGCCGAAAGACGCCCGGGAGCGGCTCTTAGCTCCGGACAGCATCGTACCTTCGTCTTTAGCGTCTCTTCTCGTCTACATCTTAGCAAAAAGCTTTTCTACTATGTCTGGCTCGGAAAAACTGTGCCAGCACAGAAAACATCTCCCATCGTGTTCTAGACGTTGCACGGAGGTCTTCCAAGTGTTTGGCATGAAGAAAAGAAAAGTTGTCCAAAACAGCTTCCAATCGAATGTTCATGTGATTGGAAAAGTCAGGAGAGTGCAAAGGTACTGTTTTCTAGCAGTTGGCAGGCTGTGCACACAATCCCAGTGTTGTAGAGCTTCCTTCTTCACCTTTCCGAAGGTGCCGCTCTCTCCGGCTCCCGGAGGCGAAGAAGCGGCTTCTTCGCGCAAAGACGATTGTGCCGCTCACTGTGCACTCCTTAGCGCGGCTTCTGCCGAAAGACGCCCGGGAGCGGCTCTTAGCTCCGGACAGCATCGTACCTTCGTCTTTAGCATCTCTTCTCGTCTACATCTTAGCAAAAAGCTTTTCTACTATGTCTGGCTCGGAAAAACTGTGCCAGCACAGAAAACATCTCCCATCGTGTTCTAGACGTTGCACGGAGGTCTTCCAAGTGTTTGGCATGAAGAAAAGAAAAGTTGTCCAAAACAGCTTCCAATCGAATGTTCATGTGATTGGAAAAGTCAGGAGAGTGCAAAGGTACTGTTTTCTAGCAGTTGGCAAGCTGCGCACACAATCCCAGTGTTGTACAGCTTCCTTCTTCACCTTTCCGAAGGTGCCGCTCTCTCCGGCTCCCGGAGGCGAAGAAGCGGCTTCTTCGCGCAAAGACGATTGTGCCGCTCACTGTGCACTCCTTAGCGCGGCTTCTGCCGAAAGACGCCCGGGAGCGGCTCTTAGCTCCGGACAGCATCGTACCTTCGTCTTTAGCGTCTCTTCTCGTCTACATCTTAGCAAAAAGCTTTTCTACTATGTCTGGCTCGGAAAAACTGTGCCAGCACAGAAAACATCTCCCATCGTGTTCTAGACGTTGCACGGAGGTCTTCCAAGTGTTTGGCATGAAGAAAAGAAAAGTTGTCCAAAACAGCTTCCAATCGAATGTTCATGTGATTGGAAAAGTCAGGAGAGTGCAAAGGTACTGTTTTCTAGCAGTTGGCAAGCTGCGCACACAATCCCAGTGTTGTACAGCTTCCTTCTTCACCTTTCCGAAGGTGCCGCTCTCTCCGGCTCCCGGAGGCGAAGAAGCGGCTTCTTCGCGCAAAGACGATTGTGCCACTCACTGTGCACTCCTTAGCGCGGCTTCTGCCGAAAGACGCCCGGGAGCGGCTCTTAGCTCCGGACAGCATCGTACCTTCGTCTTTAGCGTCTCTTCTCGTCTACATCTTAGCAAAAAGCTTTTCCACTATGTCTGGCTCGGAAAAACTGTGCCAGCACAGAAAACATCTCCCATCGTGTTCTAGACGTTGCACGGAGGTCTTCCAAGTGTTTGGCATGAAGAAAAGAAAAGTTGTCCAAAACAGCTTCCAATCGAATGTTCATGTGATTGGAAAAGTCAGGAGAGTGCAAAGGTACTGTTTTCTAGCAGTTGGCAAGCTGCGCACACAATCCCAGTGTTGTACAGCTTCCTTCTTCACCTTTCCGATGCTGCCGCTCTCTCCGGCTCCCGGAGGCGAAGAAGCGGCTTCTTCGCGCAAAGACGATTGTGCCGCTCACTGTGCACTCCTTAGCGCGGCTTCTGCCGAAAGACGCCTGGGAGCGGCTCTTAGCTCCGGACAGCATCGTACCTTCGTCTTTAGCGTCTCTTCTCGTCTACATCTTAGCAAAAAGCTTTTCTACTATGTCTGGCTCGGAAAAACTGTGCCAGCACAGAAAACATCTCCCATCGTGTTCTAGACGTTGCACGGAAATCTTCCAAGTGTTTGGCATGAAGAAAAGAAAAGGTGTCCAAAACAGCTTCCAATCGAATGTGCATGTGATTGGAAAAGTCAGGAGAGTGCAAAGGTACTGTTTTCTAGCAGTTGGCAAGCTGCGCACACAATCCCAGGGTTGTACAGCTTCCTTCTTCACCTTTCCGAAGGTGCCGCTCTCTCTGGCTCCCGGAGGCGAAGAAGCGGCTTCTTCGCGCAAAGACGATTGTGCCGCTCACTGTGCACTCCTTAGCGCGGCTTCTGCCGAAAGACGCCCGGGAGCGGCTCTTAGCTCCGGACAGCATCGTACCTTCGTCTTTAGCGTCTCTTCTCGTCTACATCTTAGCAAAAAGCTTTTCCACTATGTCTGGCTCGGAAAAACTGTGCCAGCACAGAAAACATCTCCCATCATGTTCTAGACGTTGCACGGAGGTCTTCCAAGTGTTTGGCATGAAGAAAAGAAAAGTTGTCCAAAACAGCTTCCAATCGAATGTTCATGTGATTGGAAAAGTCAGGAGAGTGCAAAGGTACTGTTTTCTAGCAGTTGGCAAGCTGCGCACACAATCCCAGTGTTGTACAGCTTCCTTCTTCACCTTTCCGAAGGTGCCGCTCTCTCCGGCTCCCGGAGGCGAAGAAGCGGCTTCTTCGCGCAAAGACGATTGTGCCGCTCACTGTGCACTCCTTAGCGCGGCTTCTGCCGAAAGACGCCCGGGAGCGGCTCTTAGCTCCGGACAGCATCGTACCTTCGTCTTTAGCGTCTCTTCTCGTCTACATCTTAGCAAAAAGCTTTTCTACTATGTCTGGCTCGGAAAAACTGTGCCAGCACAGAAAACATCTCCCATCGTGTTCTAGACGTTGCACGGAGGTCTTCCAAGTGTTTGGCATGAAGAAAAGAAAAGTTGTCCAAAATAGCTTCCAATCGAATGTTCATGTGATTGGAAAAGTCAGGAGAGTGCAAAGGTACTGTTTTCTAGCAGTTGGCAAGCTGCGCACACAATCCCAGTGTTGTACAGCTTCCTTCTTCACCTTTCCGAAGGTGCCGCTCTCTCCGGCTCCCGGAGGCGAAGAAGCGGCTTCTTCGCGCAAAGACGATTGTGCCGCTCACTGTGCACTCCTTAGCGCGGCTTCTGCCGAAAGACGCCCGGGAGCGGCTCTTAGCTCCGGACAGCATCGTACCTTCGTCTTTAGCGTCTCTTCTCGTCTACATCTTAGCAAAAAGCTTTTCCACTATGTCTGGCTCGGAAAAACTGTGCCAGCACAGAAAACATCTCCCATCGTGTTCTAGACGTTGCACGGAGGTCTTCCAAGTGTTTGGCATGAAGAAAAGAAAAGTTGTCCAAAACAGCTTCCAATCGAATGTTCATGTGATTGGAAAAGTCAGGAGAGTGCAAAGGTACTGTTTTCTAGCAGTTGGCAAGCTGCGCACACAATCCCAGTGTTGTACAGCTTCCTTCTTCACCTTTCCGAAGGTGCCGCTCTCTCCGGCTCCCGGAGGCGAAGAAGCGGCTTCTTCGCGCAAAGACGATTGTGCCGCTCACTGTGCACTCCTTAGCGCGGCTTCTGCCGAAAGACGCCCGGGAGCGGCTCTTAGCTCCGGACAGCATCGTACCTTTGTCTTTAGCGTCTCTTCTCGTCTACATCTTAGCAAAAAGCTTTTCCACTATGTCTGGCTCGGAAAAACTGTGCCAGCACAGAAAACATCTCCCATCGTGTTCTAGACGTTGCACGGAGGTCTTCCAAGTGTTTGGCATGAAGAAAAGAAAAGTTGTCCAAAACAGCTTCCAATCGAATGTTCATGTGATTGGAAAAGTCAGGAGAGTGCAAAGGTACTGTTTTCTAGCAGTTGGCAAGCTGCGCACACAATCCCAGTGTTGTACAGCTTCCTTCTTCACCTTTCCGAAGGTGCCGCTCTCTCCGGCTCCCGGAGGCGAAGAAGCGGCTTCTTCGCGCAAAGACGATTGTGCCGCTCACTGTGCACTCCTTAGCGCGGCTTCTGCCGAAAGACGCCCGGGAGCGGCTCTTAGCTCCGGACAGCATCGTACCTTCGTCTTTAGCGTCTCTTCTCGTCTACATCTTAGCAAAAAGCTTTTCTACTATGTCTGGCTCGGAAAAACTGTGCCAGCACAGAAAACATCTCCCATCGTGTTCTAGACGTTGCACGGAAATCTTCCAAGTGTTTGGCATGAAGAAAAGAAAAGGTGTCCAAAACAGCTTCCAATCGAATGTGCATGTGATTGGAAAAGTCAGGAGAGTGCAAAGGTACTGTTTTCTAGCAGTTGGCAAGCTGCGCACACAATCCCAGTGTTGTACAGCTTCCTTCTTCACCTTTCCGAAGGTGCCGCTCTCTCTGGCTCCCGGAGGCGAAGAAGCGGCTTCTTCGCGCAAAGACGATTGTGCCGCTCACTGTGCACTCCTTAGCGCGGCTTCTGCCGAAAGACGCCCGGGAGCGGCTCTTAGCTCCGGACAGCATCGTACCTTCGTCTTTAGCGTCTCTTCTCGTCTACATCTTAGCAAAAAGCTTTTCCACTATGTCTGGCTCGGAAAAACTGTGCCAGCACAGAAAACATCTCCCATCATGTTCTAGACGTTGCACGGAGGTCTTCCAAGTGTTTGGCATGAAGAAAAGAAAAGTTGTCCAAAACAGCTTCCAATCGAATGTTCATGTGATTGGAAAAGTCAGGAGAGTGCAAAGGTACTGTTTTCTAGCAGTTGGCAAGCTGCGCACACAATCCCAGTGTTGTACAGCTTCCTTCTTCACCTTTCCGAAGGTGCCGCTCTCTCCGGCTCCCGGAGGCGAAGAAGCGGCTTCTTCGCGCAAAGACGATTGTGCCGCTCACTGTGCACTCCTTAGCGCGGCTTCTGCCGAAAGACGCCCGGGAGCGGCTCTTAGCTCCGGACAGCATCGTACCTTCGTCTTTAGCGTCTCTTCTCGTCTACATCTTAGCAAAAAGCTTTTCTACTATGTCTGGCTCGGAAAAACTGTGCCAGCACAGAAAACATCTCCCATCGTGTTCTAGACGTTGCACGGAGGTCTTCCAAGTGTTTGGCATGAAGAAATGTTGTCCAAAACAGCTTCCAATCGAATGTTCATGTGATTGGAAAAGTCAGGAGAGTGCAAAGGTACTGTTTTCTAGCAGTTGGCAAGCTGCGCACACAATCCCAGGGTTGTACAGCTTCCTTCTTCACCTTTCCGAAGGTGCCGCTCTCTCCGGCTCCCGGAGGCGAAGAAGCGGCTTCTTCGCGCAAAGACGATTGTGCCGCTCACTGTGCACTCCTTAGCGCGGCTTCTGCCGAAAGACGCCCGGGAGCGGCTCTTAGCTCCGGACACCATCGTACCTTCGTCTTCAGCGTCTCTTCTCGTCTACACCTTAGCAAAAAGCTTTTCTACTATGTCTGGCTCGGAAAAACTGTGCCAGCACAGAAAACATCTCCCATCGTGTTCTAGACGTTGCACGGAGGTCTTCCAAGTGTTTGGCATGAAGAAAAGGAAAGTTGTCCAAAATACCTTCCAATCGAATGTTCATGTGATTGGAAAAGTCAGGAGAGTGCAAAGGTACTGTTTTCTAGCAGTTGGCAAGCTGCGCACACAATCACAGGGTTGTAGAGCTTCCTTCTTCACCTTTCCGAAGGTGCCGCTATCTCCGGCTCCTGGAGGCGAAGAAGCGGCTTCTTCGCGCAAAGACGATTGTGCCGCTCACTGTGCACTCCTTAGCGCGGCTTCTGCCGAAAGACGCCCGGGAGCGGCTCTTAGCTCCGGACAGCATCGTACCTTCGTCTTTAGCGTCTCTTCTCGTCTACATCTTAGCAAAAAGCTTTTCCACTATGTCTGGCTCGGAAAAACTGTGCCAGCACAGAAAACATCTCCCATCGTGTTCTAGACGTTGCACGGAGGTCTTCCAAGTGTTTGGCATGAAGAAAAGAAAAGTTGTCCAAACAGCTTCCAATCGAATGTTCATGTGATTGGAAAAGTCAGGAGAGTGCAAAGGTACTGTTTTCTAGCAGTTGGCAAGCTGCGCACACAATCCCAGTGTTGTACAGCTTCCTTCTTCACCTTTCCGAAGGTGCCGCTCTCTCCGGCTCCCGGAGGCGAAGAAGCGGCTTCTTCGCGCAAAGACGATTGTGCCGCTCACTGTGCACTCCTTAGCGCGGCTTCTGCCGAAAGACGCCCGGGAGCGGCTCTTAGCTCCGGACAGCATCGTACCTTCGTCTTCAGCGTCTCTTCTCGTCTACATCTTAGCAAAAAGCTTTTCTACTATGTCTGGCTCGGAAAAACTGTGCCAGCACAGAAAACATCTCCCATTGTGTTCTAGACGTTGCACGGAGGTCTTCCAAGTGTTTGGCATGAAGAAAAGAAAAGTTGTCCAAAACAGCTTCCAATCGAATGTTCATGTGATTGGAAAAGTCAGGAGAGTGCAAAGGTACTGTTTTCTAGCAGTTGGCAAGCTGCGCACACAATCCCAGTGTTGTACAGCTTCCTTCTTCACCTTTCCGAAGGTGCCGCTCTCTCCGGCTCCCGGAGCCGAAGAAGCGGCTTCTTCGCGCAAAGACGATTGTGCCGCTCACTGTGCACTCCTTAGCGCGGCTTCTGCCGAAAGACGCCCGGGAGCGGCTCTTAGCTCCGGACAGCATCGTACCTTCGTCTTTAGCGTCTCTTCTCGTCTACATCTTAGCAAAAAGCTTTTCTACTATGTCTGGCTCGGAAAAACTGTGCCAGCACAGAAAACATCTCCCATCGTGTTCTAGACGTTGCACGGAGGTCTTCCAAGTGTTTGGCATGAAGAAAAGAAAAGTTGTCCAAAACAGCTTCCAATCGAATGTTCATGTGATTGGAAAAGTCAGGAGAGTGCAAAGGTACTGTTTTCTAGCAGTTGGCAAGCTGCGCACACAATCCCAGTGTTGTACAGCTTCCTTCTTCACCTTTCCGAAGGTGCCGCTCTCTCCGGCTCCCGGAGGCGAAGAAGTGGCTTCTTCGCGCAAAGACGATTGTGCCGCTCACTGTGCACTCCTTAGCGCGGCTTCTGCCGAAAGACGCCCGGGAGCGGCTCTTAGCTCCGGACAGCATCGTACCTTCGTCTTTAGCGTCTCTTCTCGTCTACATCTTAGCAAAAAGCTTTTCCACTATGTCTGGCTCGGAAAAACTGTGCCAGCACAGAAAACATCTCCCATCATGTTCTAGACGTTGCACGGAGGTCTTCCAAGTGTTTGGCATGAAGAAAAGAAAAGTTGTCCAAAACAGCTTCCAATCGAATGTTCATGTGATTGGAAAAGTCAGGAGAGTGCAAAGGTACTGTTTTCCAGCAGTTGGCAAGCTGCGCACACAATCCCAGTGTTGTACAGCTTCCTTCTTCACCTTTCCGATGCTGCCGCTCTCTCCGGCTCCCGGAGGCGAAGAAGCGGCTTCTTCGCGCAAAGACGATTGTGCCGCTCACTGTGCACTCCTTAGCGCGGCTTCTGCCGAAAGACGCCCGGGAGCGGCTCTTAGCTCCGGACAGCATCGTACCTTCGTCTTTAGCGTCTCTTCTCGTCTACATCTTAGCAAAAAGCTTTTCTACTATGTCTGGCTCGGAAAAACTGTGCCAGCACAGAAAACATCTCCCATCGTGTTCTAGACGTTGCACGGAGGTCTTCCAAGTGTTTGGCATGAAGAAAAGAAAAGTTGTCCAAAATAGCTTCCAATCGAATGTTCATGTGATTGGAAAAGTCAGGAGAGTGCAAAGGTACTGTTTTCTAGCAGTTTGCAAGCTGCGCACACAATCCCAGGGTTGTACAGCTTCCTTCTTCACCTTTCCGAAGGTGCCGCTCTCTCCGGCTCCCGGAGGCGAAGAAGCGGCTTCTTCGCGCAAAGACGATTGTGCCGCTCACTGTGCACTCCTTAGCGCCGCTTCTGCCGAAAGACGCCCGGGAGCGGCTCTTAGCTCCGGACAGCATCGTACCTTCGTCTTTAGCGTCTCTTCTCGTCTACATCTTAGCAAAAAGCTTTTCTACTATGTCTGGCTCGGAAAAACTGTGCCAGCACAGAAAACATCTCCCATCGTGTTCTAGACGTTGCACGGAGGTCTTCCAAGTGTTTGGCATGAAGAAAAGAAAAGTTGTCCAAAACAGCTTCCAATCGAATGTTCATGTGATTGGAAAAGTCAGGAGAGTGCAAAGGTACTGTTTTCTAGCAGTTGGCAAGCTGCGCACACAATCCCAGTGTTGTACAGCTTCCTTCTTCACCTTTCCGAAGGTGCCGCTCTCTCCGGCTCCCGGAGGCGAAGAAGCGGCTTCTTCGCGCAAAGACGATTGTGCCGCTCACTGTGAACTCCTTAGCGCGGCTTCTGCCGAAAGACGCCCGGGAGCGGCTCTTAGCTCCGGACAGCATCGTACCTTCGTCTTTAGCGTCTCTTCTTGTCTACATCTTAGCAAAAAGCTTTTCCACTATGTCTGGCTCAGAAAAACTGTGCCAGCACAGAAAACATCTCCCATCGTGTTCTAGACGTTGCACGAAGGTCTTCCAAGTGTTTGGCATGAAGAAAAGAAAAGTTGTCCAAAACAGCTTCCAATCGAATGTTCATGTGATTGGAAAAGTCAGGAGAGTGCAAAGGTACTGTTTTCTAGCAGTTGGCAAGCTGCGCACACAATCCCAGTGTTGTACAGCTTCCTTCTTCACCTTTCCGAAGGTGCCGCTCTCTCCGGCTCCCGGAGGCGAAGAAGCGGCTTCTTCGCGCAAAGACGATTGTGCCGCTCACTGTGCACTCCTTAGCGCGGCTTCTGCCGAAAGACGCCCGGGAGCGGCTCTTAGCTCCGGACAGCATCGTACCTTCGTCTTTAGCGTCTCTTCTCGTCTACATCTTAGCAAAAAGCTTTTCTACTATGTCTGGCTCGGAAAAACTGTGCCAGCACAGAAAACATCTCCCATCGTGTTCTAGACGTTGCACGGAGGTCTTCCAAGTGTTTGGCATGAAGAAAAGAAAAGTTGTCCAAAACAGCTTCCAATCGAATGTTCATGTGATTGGAAAAGTCAGGAGAGTGCAAAGGTACTGTTTTCTAGCAGTTGGCAAGCTGCGCACACAATCCCAGTGTTGTACAGCTTCCTTCTTCACCTTTCCGAAGGTGCCGCTCTCTCCGGCTCCCGGAGGCGAAGAAGCGGCTTCTTCGCGCAAAGACGATTGTGCCGCTCACTGTGCACTCCTTAGCCCGGCTTCTGCCGAAAGACGCCCGGGAGCGGCTCTTAGCTCCGGACAGCATCGTACCTTCGTCTTTAGCGTCTCTTCTCGTCTACATCTTAGCAAAAAGCTTTTCTACTATGTCTGGCTCGGAAAAACTGTGCCAGCACAGAAAACATCTCCCATCGTGTTCTAGACTTTGCACGGAGGTCTTCCAAGTGTTTGGCATGAAGAAAAGAAAAGTTGTCCAAAACAGCTTCCAATCGAATGTTCATGTGATTGGAAAAGTCAGGAGAGTGCAAAGGTACTGTTTTCTAGCAGTTGGCAAGCTGCGCACACAATCCCAGTGTTGTACAGCTTCCTTCTTCACCTTTCCGAAGGTGCCGCTCTCTCCGGCTCCCGGAGGCGAAGAAGCGGCTTCTTCGCGCAAAGACGATTGTGCCGCTCACTGTGCACTCCTTAGCGCGGCTTCTGCCGAAAGACGCCCGGGAGCGGCTCTTAGCTCCGGACAGCATCGTACCTTCGTCTTTAGCGTCTCTTCTCGTCTACATCTTAGCAAAAAGCTTTTCTACTATGTCTGGCTCGGAAAAACTGTGCCAGCACAGAAAACATCTCCCATCGTGTTCTAGACGTTGCACGGAAATCTTCCAAGTGTTTGGCATGAAGAAAAGAAAAGGTGTCCAAAACAGCTTCCAATCGAATGTGCATGTGATTGGAAAAGTCAGGAGAGTGCAAAGGTACTGTTTTCTAGCAGTTGGCAAGCTGCGCACACAATCCCAGTGTTGTACAGCTTCCTTCTTCACCTTTCCGAAGGTGCCGCTCTCTCTGGCTCCCGGAGGCGAAGAAGCGGCTTCTTCGCGCAAAGACGATTGTGCCGCTCACTGTGCACTCCTTAGCGCGGCTTCTGCCGAAAGACGCCCGGGAGCGGCTCTTAGCTCCGGACAGCATCGTACCTTCGTCTTTAGCGTCTCTTCTCGTCTACATCTTAGCAAAAAGCTTTTCCACTATGTCTGGCTCGGAAAAACTGTGCCAGCACAGAAAACATCTCCCATCATGTTCTAGACGTTGCACGGAGGTCTTCCAAGTGTTTGGCATGAAGAAAAGAAAAGTTGTCCAAAACAGCTTCCAATCGAATGTTCATGTGATTGGAAAAGTCAGGAGAGTGCAAAGGTACTGTTTTCTAGCAGTTGGCAAGCTGCGCACACAATCCCAGTGTTGTACAGCTTCCTTCTTCACCTTTCCGAAGGTGCCGCTCTCTCCGGCTCCCGGAGGCGAAGAAGCGGCTTCTTCGCGCAAAGACGATTGTGCCGCTCACTGTGCACTCCTTAGCGCGGCTTCTGCCGAAAGACGCCCGGGAGCGGCTCTTAGCTCCGGACAGCATCGTACCTTCGTCTTTAGCGTCTCTTCTCGTCTACATCTTAGCAAAAAGCTTTTCTACTATGTCTGGCTCGGAAAAACTGTGCCAGCACAGAAAACATCTCCCATCGTGTTCTAGACGTTGCACGGAGGTCTTCCAAGTGTTTGGCATGAAGAAATGTTGTCCAAAACAGCTTCCAATCGAATGTTCATGTGATTGGAAAAGTCAGGAGAGTGCAAAGGTACTGTTTTCTAGCAGTTGGCAAGCTGCGCACACAATCCCAGGGTTGTACAGCTTCCTTCTTCACCTTTCCGAAGGTGCCGCTCTCTCCGGCTCCCGGAGGCGAAGAAGCGGCTTCTTCGCGCAAAGACGATTGTGCCGCTCACTGTGCACTCCTTAGCGCGGCTTCTGCCGAAAGACGCCCGGGAGCGGCTCTTAGCTCCGGACACCATCGTACCTTCGTCTTCAGCGTCTCTTCTCGTCTACACCTTAGCAAAAAGCTTTTCTACTATGTCTGGCTCGGAAAAACTGTGCCAGCACAGAAAACATCTCCCATCGTGTTCTAGACGTTGCACGGAGGTCTTCCAAGTGTTTGGCATGAAGAAAAGGAAAGTTGTCCAAAATACCTTCCAATCGAATGTTCATGTGATTGGAAAAGTCAGGAGAGTGCAAAGGTACTGTTTTCTAGCAGTTGGCAAGCTGCGCACACAATCACAGGGTTGTAGAGCTTCCTTCTTCACCTTTCCGAAGGTGCCGCTATCTCCGGCTCCTGGAGGCGAAGAAGCGGCTTCTTCGCGCAAAGACGATTGTGCCGCTCACTGTGCACTCCTTAGCGCGGCTTCTGCCGAAAGACGCCCGGGAGCGGCTCTTAGCTCCGGACAGCATCGTACCTTCGTCTTTAGCGTCTCTTCTCGTCTACATCTTAGCAAAAAGCTTTTCCACTATGTCTGGCTCGGAAAAACTGTGCCAGCACAGAAAACATCTCCCATCGTGTTCTAGACGTTGCACGGAGGTCTTCCAAGTGTTTGGCATGAAGAAAAGAAAAGTTGTCCAAACAGCTTCCAATCGAATGTTCATGTGATTGGAAAAGTCAGGAGAGTGCAAAGGTACTGTTTTCTAGCAGTTGGCAAGCTGCGCACACAATCCCAGTGTTGTACAGCTTCCTTCTTCACCTTTCCGAAGGTGCCGCTCTCTCCGGCTCCCGGAGGCGAAGAAGCGGCTTCTTCGCGCAAAGACGATTGTGCC
Source organism: Ammospiza maritima maritima (assembly GCA_036010785.1). Taxonomy (NCBI): domain Eukaryota; kingdom Metazoa; phylum Chordata; class Aves; order Passeriformes; family Passerellidae; genus Ammospiza; species Ammospiza maritima. The sequence continues at coordinate 75,468 of JAYKTQ010000474.1, forward strand.
GCTCACTGTGCACTCCTTAGCGCGGCTTCTGCCGAAAGACGCCCGGGAGCGGCTCTTAGCTCCGGACAGCATCGTACCTTCGTCTTCAGCGTCTCTTCTCGTCTACATCTTAGCAAAAAGCTTTTCTACTATGTCTGGCTCGGAAAAACTGTGCCAGCACAGAAAACATCTCCCATTGTGTTCTAGACGTTGCACGGAGGTCTTCCAAGTGTTTGGCATGAAGAAAAGAAAAGTTGTCCAAAACAGCTTCCAATCGAATGTTCATGTGATTGGAAAAGTCAGGAGAGTGCAAAGGTACTGTTTTCTAGCAGTTGGCAAGCTGCGCACACAATCCCAGTGTTGTACAGCTTCCTTCTTCACCTTTCCGAAGGTGCCGCTCTCTCCGGCTCCCGGAGCCGAAGAAGCGGCTTCTTCGCGCAAAGACGATTGTGCCGCTCACTGTGCACTCCTTAGCGCGGCTTCTGCCGAAAGACGCCCGGGAGCGGCTCTTAGCTCCGGACAGCATCGTACCTTCGTCTTTAGCGTCTCTTCTCGTCTACATCTTAGCAAAAAGCTTTTCTACTATGTCTGGCTCGGAAAAACTGTGCCAGCACAGAAAACATCTCCCATCGTGTTCTAGACGTTGCACGGAGGTCTTCCAAGTGTTTGGCATGAAGAAAAGAAAAGTTGTCCAAAACAGCTTCCAATCGAATGTTCATGTGATTGGAAAAGTCAGGAGAGTGCAAAGGTACTGTTTTCTAGCAGTTGGCAAGCTGCGCACACAATCCCAGTGTTGTACAGCTTCCTTCTTCACCTTTCCGAAGGTGCCGCTCTCTCCGGCTCCCGGAGGCGAAGAAGTGGCTTCTTCGCGCAAAGACGATTGTGCCGCTCACTGTGCACTCCTTAGCGCGGCTTCTGCCGAAAGACGCCCGGGAGCGGCTCTTAGCTCCGGACAGCATCGTACCTTCGTCTTTAGCGTCTCTTCTCGTCTACATCTTAGCAAAAAGCTTTTCCACTATGTCTGGCTCGGAAAAACTGTGCCAGCACAGAAAACATCTCCCATCATGTTCTAGACGTTGCACGGAGGTCTTCCAAGTGTTTGGCATGAAGAAAAGAAAAGTTGTCCAAAACAGCTTCCAATCGAATGTTCATGTGATTGGAAAAGTCAGGAGAGTGCAAAGGTACTGTTTTCCAGCAGTTGGCAAGCTGCGCACACAATCCCAGTGTTGTACAGCTTCCTTCTTCACCTTTCCGATGCTGCCGCTCTCTCCGGCTCCCGGAGGCGAAGAAGCGGCTTCTTCGCGCAAAGACGATTGTGCCGCTCACTGTGCACTCCTTAGCGCGGCTTCTGCCGAAAGACGCCCGGGAGCGGCTCTTAGCTCCGGACAGCATCGTACCTTCGTCTTTAGCGTCTCTTCTCGTCTACATCTTAGCAAAAAGCTTTTCTACTATGTCTGGCTCGGAAAAACTGTGCCAGCACAGAAAACATCTCCCATCGTGTTCTAGACGTTGCACGGAGGTCTTCCAAGTGTTTGGCATGAAGAAAAGAAAAGTTGTCCAAAATAGCTTCCAATCGAATGTTCATGTGATTGGAAAAGTCAGGAGAGTGCAAAGGTACTGTTTTCTAGCAGTTTGCAAGCTGCGCACACAATCCCAGGGTTGTACAGCTTCCTTCTTCACCTTTCCGAAGGTGCCGCTCTCTCCGGCTCCCGGAGGCGAAGAAGCGGCTTCTTCGCGCAAAGACGATTGTGCCGCTCACTGTGCACTCCTTAGCGCCGCTTCTGCCGAAAGACGCCCGGGAGCGGCTCTTAGCTCCGGACAGCATCGTACCTTCGTCTTTAGCGTCTCTTCTCGTCTACATCTTAGCAAAAAGCTTTTCTACTATGTCTGGCTCGGAAAAACTGTGCCAGCACAGAAAACATCTCCCATCGTGTTCTAGACGTTGCACGGAGGTCTTCCAAGTGTTTGGCATGAAGAAAAGAAAAGTTGTCCAAAACAGCTTCCAATCGAATGTTCATGTGATTGGAAAAGTCAGGAGAGTGCAAAGGTACTGTTTTCTAGCAGTTGGCAAGCTGCGCACACAATCCCAGTGTTGTACAGCTTCCTTCTTCACCTTTCCGAAGGTGCCGCTCTCTCCGGCTCCCGGAGGCGAAGAAGCGGCTTCTTCGCGCAAAGACGATTGTGCCGCTCACTGTGAACTCCTTAGCGCGGCTTCTGCCGAAAGACGCCCGGGAGCGGCTCTTAGCTCCGGACAGCATCGTACCTTCGTCTTTAGCGTCTCTTCTTGTCTACATCTTAGCAAAAAGCTTTTCCACTATGTCTGGCTCAGAAAAACTGTGCCAGCACAGAAAACATCTCCCATCGTGTTCTAGACGTTGCACGAAGGTCTTCCAAGTGTTTGGCATGAAGAAAAGAAAAGTTGTCCAAAACAGCTTCCAATCGAATGTTCATGTGATTGGAAAAGTCAGGAGAGTGCAAAGGTACTGTTTTCTAGCAGTTGGCAAGCTGCGCACACAATCCCAGTGTTGTACAGCTTCCTTCTTCACCTTTCCGAAGGTGCCGCTCTCTCCGGCTCCCGGAGGCGAAGAAGCGGCTTCTTCGCGCAAAGACGATTGTGCCGCTCACTGTGCACTCCTTAGCGCGGCTTCTGCCGAAAGACGCCCGGGAGCGGCTCTTAGCTCCGGACAGCATCGTACCTTCGTCTTTAGCGTCTCTTCTCGTCTACATCTTAGCAAAAAGCTTTTCTACTATGTCTGGCTCGGAAAAACTGTGCCAGCACAGAAAACATCTCCCATCGTGTTCTAGACGTTGCACGGAGGTCTTCCAAGTGTTTGGCATGAAGAAAAGAAAAGTTGTCCAAAACAGCTTCCAATCGAATGTTCATGTGATTGGAAAAGTCAGGAGAGTGCAAAGGTACTGTTTTCTAGCAGTTGGCAAGCTGCGCACACAATCCCAGTGTTGTACAGCTTCCTTCTTCACCTTTCCGAAGGTGCCGCTCTCTCCGGCTCCCGGAGGCGAAGAAGCGGCTTCTTCGCGCAAAGACGATTGTGCCGCTCACTGTGCACTCCTTAGCCCGGCTTCTGCCGAAAGACGCCCGGGAGCGGCTCTTAGCTCCGGACAGCATCGTACCTTCGTCTTTAGCGTCTCTTCTCGTCTACATCTTAGCAAAAAGCTTTTCTACTATGTCTGGCTCGGAAAAACTGTGCCAGCACAGAAAACATCTCCCATCGTGTTCTAGACTTTGCACGGAGGTCTTCCAAGTGTTTGGCATGAAGAAAAGAAAAGTTGTCCAAAACAGCTTCCAATCGAATGTTCATGTGATTGGAAAAGTCAGGAGAGTGCAAAGGTACTGTTTTCTAGCAGTTGGCAAGCTGCGCACACAATCCCAGTGTTGTACAGCTTCCTTCTTCACCTTTCCGAAGGTGCCGCTCTCTCCGGCTCCCGGAGGCGAAGAAGCGGCTTCTTCGCGCAAAGACGATTGTGCCGCTCACTGTGCACTCCTTAGCGCGGCTTCTGCCGAAAGACGCCCGGGAGCGGCTCTTAGCTCCGGACAGCATCGTACCTTCGTCTTTAGCGTCTCTTCTCGTCTACATCTTAGCAAAAAGCTTTTCCACTATGTCTGGCGAGGAAAAACTGTGCCAGCACAGAAAACATCTCCCATCGTGTTCTAGACGTTGCACGGAGGTCTTCCAAGTGTTTGGCATGAAGAAAAGAAAAGTTGTCCAAAACAGCTTCCAATCGAATGTTCATGTGATTGGAAAAGTCAGGAGAGTGCAAAGGTACTGTTTTCTAGCAGTTGGCAAGCTGCGCACACAATCCCAGTGTTGTACAGCTTCCTTCTTCACCTTTCCGATGCTGCCGCTCTCTCCGGCTCCTGGAGCCGAAGAAGCGGCTTCTTCGCGCAAAGACGATTGTGCCGCTCACTGTGCACTCCTTAGCGCGGCTTCTGCCGAAAGACGCCCGGGAGCGGCTCTTAGCTCCGGACAGCATCGTACCTTCGTCTTTAGCGTCTCTTCTCGTCTACATCTTAGCAAAAAGCTTTTCTACTATGTCTGGCTCGGAAAAACTGTGCCAGCACAGAAAACATCTCCCATCGTGTTCTAGACGTTGCACGGAAATCTTCCAAGTGTTTGGCATGAAGAAAAGAAAAGGTGTCCAAAACAGCTTCCAATCGAATGTGCATGTGATTGGAAAAGTCAGGAGAGTGCAAAGGTACTGTTTTCTAGCAGTTGGCAAGCTGCGCACACAATCCCAGGGTTGTACAGCTTCCTTCTTCACCTTTCCGAAGGTGCCGCTCTCTCTGGCTCCCGGAGGCGAAGAAGCGGCTTCTTCGCGCAAAGACGATTGTGCCGCTCACTGTGCACTCCTTAGCGCGGCTTCTGCCGAAAGACGCCCGGGAGCGGCTCTTAGCTCCGGACAGCATCGTACCTTCGTCTTTAGCGTCTCTTCTCGTCTACATTTTAGCAAAAAGCTTTTCCACTATGTCTGGCTCAGAAAAACTGTGCCAGCACAGAAAACATCTCCCATCGTGTTCTAGACGTTGCACGAAGGTCTTCCAAGTGTTTGGCATGAAGAAAAGAAAAGTTGTCCAAAACAGCTTCCAATCGAATGTTCATGTGATTGGAAAAGTCAGGAGAGTGCAAAGGTACTGTTTTCTAGCAGTTGGCAAGCTGCGCACACAATCCCAGTGTTGTACAGCTTCCTTCTTCACCTTTCCGAAGGTGCCGCTCTCTCCGGCTCCCGGAGGCGAAGAAGCGGCTTCTTCGCGCAAAGACGATTGTGCCGCTCACTGTGCACTCCTTAGCGCCGCTTCGGCCGAAAGACGCCTGGGAGAGGCTCTTAGCTCCGGACAGCATCGTACCTTCGTCTTTAGCGTCTCTTCTCGTCTACATCTTAGCAAAAAGCTTTTCTACTATGTCTGGCTCGGAAAAACTGTGCCAGCACAGAAAACATCTCTCATCGTGTTCTAGACGTTGCACGGAGGTCTTCCAAGTGTTTGGCATGAAGAAAAGAAAAGTTGTCCAAAACAGCTTCCAATCGAATGTTCATGTGATTGGAAAAGTCAGGAGAGTGCAAAGGTACTGTTTTCTAGCAGTTGGCAAGCTGCGCACACAATCCCAGTGTTGTACAGCTTCCTTCTTCACCTTTCCGAAGGTGCCGCTCTCTCCGGCTCCCGGAGGCGAAGAAGCGGCTTCTTCGCGCAAAGACGATTGTGCCGCTCACTGTGCACTCCTTAGCGCGGCTTCTGCCGAAAGACGCCCGGGAGCGCCTCTTAGCTCCGGACAGCATCGTACCTTCGTCTTTAGCGTCTCTTCTTGTCTACATCTTAGCAAAAAGCTTTTCCACTATGTCTGGCTCGGAAAAACTGTGCCAGCACAGAAAACATCTCCCATCGTGTTCTAGATGTTGCACGGAGGTCTTCCAAGTGTTTGGCATGAAGAAAAGAAAAGTTGTCCAAAACAGCTTCCAATCGAATGTTCATGTGATTGGAAAAGTCAGGAGAGTGCAAAGGTACTGTTTTCTAGCAGTTGGCAAGCTGCGCACACAATCCCAGTGTTGTACAGCTTCCTTCTTCACCTTTCCGAAGGTGCCGCTCTCGCCGGCTCCCGGAGGCGAAGAAGCGGCTTCTTCGCGCAAAGACGATTGTGCCGCTCACTGTGCACTCCTTAGCGCGGCTTCTGCCGAAAGACGCCCGGGAGCGGCTCTTAGCTCCGGACAGCATCGTACCTTCGTCTTTAGCGTCTCTTCTCGTCTACATCTTAGCAAAAAGCTTTTCCACTATGTCTGGCGAGGAAAAACTGTGCCAGCACAGAAAACATCTCCCATCGTGTTCTAGACGTTGCACGGAGGTCTTCCAAGTGTTTGGCATGAAGAAAAGAAAAGTTGTCCAAAACAGCTTCCAATCGAATGTTCATGTGATTGGAAAAGTCAGGAGAGTGCAAAGGTACTGTTTTCTAGCAGTTGGCAAGCTGCGCACACAATCCCAGTGTTGTACAGCTTCCTTCTTCACCTTTCCGATGCTGCCGCTCTCTCCGGCTCCTGGAGCCGAAGAAGCGGCTTCTTCGCGCAAAGACGATTGTGCCGCTCACTGTGCACTCCTTAGCGCGGCTTCTGCCGAAAGACGCCCGGGAGCGGCTCTTAGCTCCGGACAGCATCGTACCTTCGTCTTTAGCGTCTCTTCTCGTCTACATCTTAGCAAAAAGCTTTTCTACTATGTCTGGCTCGGAAAAACTGTGCCAGCACAGAAAACATCTCCCATCGTGTTCTAGACGTTGCACGGAAATCATCCAAGTGTTTGGCATGAAGAAAAGAAAAGTTGTCCAAAACAGCTTCCAATCGAATGTGCATGTGATTGGAAAAGTCAGGAGAGTGCAAAGGTACTGTTTTCTAGCAGTTGGCAAGCTGCGCACACAATCCCAGGGTTGTACAGCTTCCTTCTTCACCTTTCCGAAGGTGCCGCTCTCTCTGGCTCCCGGAGGCGAAGAAGCGGCTTCTTCGCGCAAAGACGATTGTGCCGCTCACTGTGCACTCCTTAGCGCGGCTTCTGCCGAAAGACGCCCGGGAGCGGCTCTTAGCTCCGGACAGCATCGTACCTTCGTCTTTAGCGTCTCTTCTCGTCTACATTTTAGCAAAAAGCTTTTCCACTATGTCTGGCTCAGAAAAACTGTGCCAGCACAGAAAACATCTCCCATCGTGTTCTAGACGTTGCACGAAGGTCTTCCAAGTGTTTGGCATGAAGAAAAGAAAAGTTGTCCAAAACAGCTTCCAATCGAATGTTCATGTGATTGGAAAAGTCAGGAGAGTGCAAAGGTACTGTTTTCTAGCAGTTGGCAAGCTGCGCACACAATCCCAGTGTTGTACAGCTTCCTTCTTCACCTTTCCGAAGGTGCCGCTCTCTCCGGCTCCCGGAGGCGAAGAAGCGGCTTCTTCGCGCAAAGACGATTGTGCCGCTCACTGTGCACTCCTTAGCGCCGCTTCTGCCGAAAGACGCCCGGGAGCGGCTCTTAGCTCCGGACAGCATCGTACCTTCGTCTTTAGCGTCTCTTCTCGTCTACATCTTAGCAAAAAGCTTTTCCACTATGTCTGGCTCGGAAAAACTGTGCCAGCACAGAAAACATCTCCCATCGTGTTCTAGACGTTGCACGGAGGTCTTCCAAGTGTTTGGCATGAAGAAAAGAAAAGTTGTCCAAAACAGCTTCCAATCGAATGTTCATGTGATTGGAAAAGTCAGGAGAGTGCAAAGGTACTGTTTTCTAGCAGTTGGCAAGCTGCGCACACAATCCCAGTGTTGTACAGCTTCCTTCTTCACCTTTCCGAAGGTGCCGCTCTCTCCGGCTCCCGGAGCCGAAGAAGCGGCTTCTTCGCGCAAAGACGATTGTGCCGCTCACTGTGCACTCCTTAGCGCCGCTTCTGCCGAAAGACGCCCGGGAGCGGCTCTTAGCTCCGGACAGCATCGTACCTTCGTCTTTAGCGTCTCTTCTCGTCTACATCTTAGCAAAAAGCTTTTCCACTATGTCTGGCTCGGAAAAACTGTGCCAGCACAGAAAACATCTCCCATCGTGTTCTAGACGTTGCACGGAGGTCTTCCAAGTGTTTGGCATGAAGAAAAGAAAAGTTGTCCAAAACAGCTTCCAATCGAATGTGCATGTGATTGGAAAAGTCAGGAGAGTGCAAAGGTACTGTTTTCTAGCAGTTGGCAAGCTGCGCACACAATCCCAGTGTTGTACAGCTTCCTTCTTCACCTTTCCGAAGGTGCCGCTCTCTCCGGCTCCCGGAGGCGAAGAAGCGGCTTCTTCGTGCAAAGACGATTGTGCCGCTCACTGTGCACTCCTTAGCGCGGCTTCTGCCGAAAGACGCCCGGGAGCGGCTCTTAGCTCCGGACAGCATCGTACCTTCGTCTTTAGCGTCTCTTCTCGTCTACATTTTAGCAAAAAGCTTTTCCACTATGTCTGGCTCAGAAAAACTGTGCCAGCACAGAAAACATCTCCCATCGTGTTCTAGACGTTGCACGAAGGTCTTCCAAGTGTTTGGCATGAAGAAAAGAAAAGTTGTCCAAAACAGCTTCCAATCGAATGTTCATGTGATTGGAAAAGTCAGGAGAGTGCAAAGGTACTGTTTTCTAGCAGTTGGCAAGCTGCGCACACAATCCCAGTGTTGTACAGCTTCCTTCTTCACCTTTCCGAAGGTGCCGCTCTCTCCGGCTCCCGGAGGCGAAGAAGCGGCTTCTTCGCGCAAAGACGATTGTGCCGCTCACTGTGCACTCCTTAGCGCGGCTTCTGCCGAAAGACGCCCGGGAGCGGCTCTTAGCTCCGGACAGCATCGTACCTTCGTCTTTAGCGTCTCTTCTCGTCTACATCTTAGCAAAAAGCTTTTCTACTATGTCTGGCTCGGAAAAACTGTGCCAGCACAGAAAACATCTCCCATCGTGTTCTAGACGTTGCACGGAGGTGTTCCAAGTGTTTGGCATGAAGAAAAGAAAAGTTGTCCAAAACAGCTTCCAATCGAATGTTCATGTGATTGGAAAAGTCAGGAGAGTGCAAAGGTACTGTTTTCTAGCAGTTGGCAAGCTGCGCACACAATCCCAGTGTTGTACAGCTTCCTTCTTCACCTTTCCGATGCTGCCGCTCTCTCCGGCTCCCGGAGCCGAAGAAGCGGCTTCTTCGCGCAAAGACGATTGTGCCGCTCACTGTGCACTCCTTAGCGCGGCTTCTGCCGAAAGACGCCCGGGAGCGGCTCTTAGCTCCGGACAGCATCGTACCTTCGTCTTTAGCGTCTCTTCTCGTCTACATCTTAGCAAAAAGCTTTTCTACTATGTCTGGCTCGGAAAAACTGTGCCAGCACAGAAAACATCTCCCATCGTGTTCTAGACGTTGCACGGAGGTCTTCCAAGTGTTTGGCATGAAGAAAAGAAAAGTTGTCCAAAACAGCTTCCAATCGAATGTTCATGTGATTGGAAAAGTCAGGAGAGTGCAAAGGTACTGTTTTCTAGCAGTTGGCAGGCTGTGCACACAATCCCAGTGTTGTAGAGCTTCCTTCTTCACCTTTCCGAAGGTGCCGCTCTCTCCGGCTCCCGGAGGCGAAGAAGCGGCTTCTTCGCGCAAAGACGATTGTGCCGCTCACTGTGCACTCCTTAGCGCGGCTTCTGCCGAAAGACGCCCGGGAGCGGCTCTTAGCTCCGGACAGCATCGTACCTTCGTCTTTAGCATCTCTTCTCGTCTACATCTTAGCAAAAAGCTTTTCTACTATGTCTGGCTCGGAAAAACTGTGCCAGCACAGAAAACATCTCCCATCGTGTTCTAGACGTTGCACGGAGGTCTTCCAAGTGTTTGGCATGAAGAAAAGAAAAGTTGTCCAAAACAGCTTCCAATCGAATGTTCATGTGATTGGAAAAGTCAGGAGAGTGCAAAGGTACTGTTTTCTAGCAGTTGGCAAGCTGCGCACACAATCCCAGTGTTGTACAGCTTCCTTCTTCACCTTTCCGAAGGTGCCGCTCTCTCCGGCTCCCGGAGGCGAAGAAGCGGCTTCTTCGCGCAAAGACGATTGTGCCGCTCACTGTGCACTCCTTAGCGCGGCTTCTGCCGAAAGACGCCCGGGAGCGGCTCTTAGCTCCGGACAGCATCGTACCTTCGTCTTTAGCGTCTCTTCTCGTCTACATCTTAGCAAAAAGCTTTTCTACTATGTCTGGCTCGGAAAAACTGTGCCAGCACAGAAAACATCTCCCATCGTGTTCTAGACGTTGCACGGAGGTCTTCCAAGTGTTTGGCATGAAGAAAAGAAAAGTTGTCCAAAACAGCTTCCAATCGAATGTTCATGTGATTGGAAAAGTCAGGAGAGTGCAAAGGTACTGTTTTCTAGCAGTTGGCAAGCTGCGCACACAATCCCAGTGTTGTACAGCTTCCTTCTTCACCTTTCCGAAGGTGCCGCTCTCTCCGGCTCCCGGAGGCGAAGAAGCGGCTTCTTCGCGCAAAGACGATTGTGCCGCTCACTGTGCACTCCTTAGCGCGGCTTCTGCCGAAAGACGCCCGGGAGCGGCTCTTAGCTCCGGACAGCATCGTACCTTCGTCTTTAGCGTCTCTTCTCGTCTACATCTTAGCAAAAAGCTTTTCCACTATGTCTGGCTCGGAAAAACTGTGCCAGCACAGAAAACATCTCCCATCGTGTTCTAGACGTTGCACGGAGGTCTTCCAAGTGTTTGGCATGAAGAAAAGAAAAGTTGTCCAAAACAGCTTCCAATCGAATGTTCATGTGATTGGAAAAGTCAGGAGAGTGCAAAGGTACTGTTTTCTAGCAGTTGGCAAGCTGCGCACACAATCCCAGTGTTGTACAGCTTCCTTCTTCACCTTTCCGATGCTGCCGCTCTCTCCGGCTCCCGGAGGCGAAGAAGCGGCTTCTTCGCGCAAAGACGATTGTGCCGCTCACTGTGCACTCCTTAGCGCGGCTTCTGCCGAAAGACGCCCGGGAGCGGCTCTTAGCTCCGGACAGCATCGTACCTTCGTCTTTAGCGTCTCTTCTCGTCTACATCTTAGCAAAAAGCTTTTCTACTATGTCTGGCTCGGAAAAACTGTGCCAGCACAGAAAACATCTCCCATCGTGTTCTAGACGTTGCACGGAAATCTTCCAAGTGTTTGGCATGAAGAAAAGAAAAGGTGTCCAAAACAGCTTCCAATCGAATGTGCATGTGATTGGAAAAGTCAGGAGAGTGCAAAGGTACTGTTTTCTAGCAGTTGGCAAGCTGCGCACACAATCCCAGGGTTGTACAGCTTCCTTCTTCACCTTTCCGAAGGTGCCGCTCTCTCTGGCTCCCGGAGGCGAAGAAGCGGCTTCTTCGCGCAAAGACGATTGTGCCGCTCACTGTGCACTCCTTAGCGCGGCTTCTGCCGAAAGACGCCCGGGAGCGGCTCTTAGCTCCGGACAGCATCGTACCTTCGTCTTTAGCGTCTCTTCTCGTCTACATCTTAGCAAAAAGCTTTTCCACTATGTCTGGCTCGGAAAAACTGTGCCAGCACAGAAAACATCTCCCATCATGTTCTAGACGTTGCACGGAGGTCTTCCAAGTGTTTGGCATGAAGAAAAGAAAAGTTGTCCAAAACAGCTTCCAATCGAATGTTCATGTGATTGGAAAAGTCAGGAGAGTGCAAAGGTACTGTTTTCTAGCAGTTGGCAAGCTGCGCACACAATCCCAGTGTTGTACAGCTTCCTTCTTCACCTTTCCGAAGGTGCCGCTCTCTCCGGCTCCCGGAGGCGAAGAAGCGGCTTCTTCGCGCAAAGACGATTGTGCCGCTCACTGTGCACTCCTTAGCGCGGCTTCTGCCGAAAGACGCCCGGGAGCGGCTCTTAGCTCCGGACAGCATCGTACCTTCGTCTTTAGCGTCTCTTCTCGTCTACATCTTAGCAAAAAGCTTTTCTACTATGTCTGGCTCGGAAAAACTGTGCCAGCACAGAAAACATCTCCCATTGTGTTCTAGACGTTGCACGGAGGTCTTCCAAGTGTTTGGCATGAAGAAATGTTGTCCAAAACAGCTTCCAATCGAATGTTCATGTGATTGGAAAAGTCAGGAGAGTGCAAAGGTACTGTTTTCTAGCAGTTGGCAAGCTGCGCACACAATCCCAGTGTTGTACAGCTTCCTTCTTCACCTTTCCGATGGTGCCGCTCTCTCCGGCTCCCGGAGGCGAAGAAGCGGCTTCTTCGCGCAAAGACGATTGTGCCGCTCACTGTGCACTCCTTAGCGCGGCTTCTGCCGAAAGACGCCCGGGAGCGGCTCTTAGCTCCGGACAGCATCGTACCTTCGTCTTTAGCGTCTCTTCTCGTCTACATCTTAGCAAAAAGCTTTTCTACTATGTCTGGCTCGGAAAAACTGTGCCAGCACAGAAAACATCTCCCATCGTGTTCTAGACGTTGCACGGAGGTCTTCCAAGTGTTTGGCATGAAGAAAAGAAAAGTTGTCCAAAACAGCTTCCAATCGAATGTTCATGTGATTGGAAAAGTCAGGAGAGTGCAAAGGTACTGTTTTCTAGCAGTTGGCAAGCTGCGCACACAATCCCAGTGTTGTACAGCTTCCTTCTTCACCTTTCCGAAGGTGCCGCTCTCTCCGGCTCCCGGAGGCGAAGAAGCGGCTTCTTCGCGCAAAGACGATTGTGCCGCTCACTGTGCACTCCTTAGCGCGGCTTCTGCCGAAAGACGCCCGGGAGCGGCTCTTAGCTCCGGACAGCATCGTACCTTCGTCTTTAGCGTCTCTTCTCGTCTACATCTTAGCAAAAAGCTTTTCTACTATGTCTGGCTCGGAAAAACTGTGCCAGCACAGAAAACATCTCCCATCGTGTTCTAGACGTTGCACGGAGGTCTTCCAAGTGTTTGGCATGAAGAAAAGAAAAGTTGTCCAAAACAGCTTCCAATCGAATGTTCATGTGATTGGAAAAGTCAGGAGAGTGCAAAGGTACTGTTTTCTAGCAGTTGGCAAGCTGCGCACACAATCCCAGTGTTGTACAGCTTCCTTCTTCACCTTTCCGATGCTGCCGCTCTCTCCGGCTCCCGGAGCCGAAGAAGCGGCTTCTTCGCGCAAAGACGATTGTGCCGCTAACTGTGCACTCCTTAGCGCGGCTTCTGCCGAAAGACGCCCGGGAGCGGCTCTTAGCTCCGGACAGCATCGTACCTTCGTCTTTAGCGTCGCTTCTCGTCTACATCTTAGCAAAAAGCTTTTCTACTATGTCTGGCTCGGAAAAACTGTGCCAGCACAGAAAACATCTCCCATCGTGTTCTAGACGTTGCACGGAAATCTTCCAAGTGTTTGGCATGAAGAAAAGAAAAGGTGTCCAAAACAGCTTCCAATCGAATGTGCATGTGATTGGAAAAGTCAGGAGAGTGCAAAGGTACTGTTTTCTAGCAGTTGGCAAGCTGCGCACACAATCCCAGTGTTGTACAGCTTCCTTCTTCACCTTTCCGAAGGTGCCGCTCTCTCTGGCTCCCGGAGGCGAAGAAGCGGCTTCTTCGCGCAAAGACGATTGTGCCGCTCACTGTGCACTCCTTAGCGCGGCTTCTGCCGAAAGACGCCCGGGAGCGGCTCTTAGCTCCGGACAGCATCGTACCTTCGTCTTTAGCGTCTCTTCTCGTCTACATCTTAGCAAAAAGCTTTTCCACTATGTCTGGCTCGGAAAAACTGTGCCAGCACAGAAAACATCTCCCATCATGTTCTAGACGTTGCACGGAGGTCTTCCAAGTGTTTGGCATGAAGAAAAGAAAAGTTGTCCAAAACAGCTTCCAATCGAATGTTCATGTGATTGGAAAAGTCAGGAGAGTGCAAAGGTACTGTTTTCTAGCAGTTGGCAAGCTGCGCACACAATCCCAGTGTTGTACAGCTTCCTTCTTCACCTTTCCGAAGGTGCCGCTCTCTCCGGCTCCCGGAGGCGAAGAAGCGGCTTCTTCGCGCAAAGACGATTGTGCCGCTCACTGTGCACTCCTTAGCGCGGCTTCTGCCGAAAGACGCCCGGGAGCGGCTCTTAGCTCCGGACAGCATCGTACCTTCGTCTTTAGCGTCTCTTCTCGTCTACATCTTAGCAAAAAGCTTTTCTACTATGTCTGGCTCGGAAAAACTGTGCCAGCACAGAAAACATCTCCCATCGTGTTCTAGACGTTGCACGGAGGTCTTCCAAGTGTTTGGCATGAAGAAATGTTGTCCAAAACAGCTTCCAATCGAATGTTCATGTGATTGGAAAAGTCAGGAGAGTGCAAAGGTACTGTTTTCTAGCAGTTGGCAAGCTGCGCACACAATCCCAGTGTTGTACAGCTTCCTTCTTCACCTTTCCGAAGGTGCCGCTCTCTCCGGCTCCCGGAGGCGAAGAAGCGGCTTCTTCGCGCAAAGACGATTGTGCCGCTCACTGTGCACTCCTTAGCGCGGCTTCTGCCGAAAGACGCCCGGGAGCGGCTCTTAGCTCCGGACACCATCGTACCTTCGTCTTCAGCGTCTCTTCTCGTCTACACCTTAGCAAAAAGCTTTTCTACTATGTCTGGCTCGGAAAAACTGTGCCAGCACAGAAAACATCTCCCATCGTGTTCTAGACGTTGCACGGAGGTCTTCCAAGTGTTTGGCATGAAGAAAAGGAAAGTTGTCCAAAATACCTTCCAATCGAATGTTCATGTGATTGGAAAAGTCAGGAGAGTGCAAAGGTACTGTTTTCTAGCAGTTGGCAAGCTGCGCACACAATCCCAGGGTTGTACAGCTTCCTTCTTCACCTTTCCGAAGGTGCCGCTATCTCCGGCTCCTGGAGGCGAAGAAGCGGCTTCTTCGCGCAAAGACGATTGTGCCGCTCACTGTGCACTCCTTAGCGCGGCTTCTGCCGAAAGACGCCCGGGAGCGGCTCTTAGCTCCGGACAGCATCGTACCTTCGTCTTTAGCGTCTCTTCTCGTCTACATCTTAGCAAAAAGCTTTTCCACTATGTCTGGCTCGGAAAAACTGTGCCAGCACAGAAAACATCTCCCATCGTGTTCTAGACGTTGCACGGAGGTCTTCCAAGTGTTTGGCATGAAGAAAAGAAAAGTTGTCCAAACAGCTTCCAATCGAATGTTCATGTGATTGGAAAAGTCAGGAGAGTGCAAAGGTACTGTTTTCTAGCAGTTGGCAAGCTGCGCACACAATCCCAGTGTTGTACAGCTTCCTTCTTCACCTTTCCGAAGGTGCCGCTCTCTCCGGCTCCCGGAGGCGAAGAAGCGGCTTCTTCGCGCAAAGACGATTGTGCCGCTCACTGTGCACTCCTTAGCGCGGCTTCTGCCGAAAGACGCCCGGGAGCGGCTCTTAGCTCCGGACAGCATCGTACCTTCGTCTTCAGCGTCTCTTCTCGTCTACATCTTAGCAAAAAGCTTTTCTACTATGTCTGGCTCGGAAAAACTGTGCCAGCACAGAAAACATCTCCCATTGTGTTCTAGACGTTGCACGGAGGTCTTCCAAGTGTTTGGCATGAAGAAAAGAAAAGTTGTCCAAAACAGCTTCCAATCGAATGTTCATGTGATTGGAAAAGTCAGGAGAGTGCAAAGGTACTGTTTTCTAGCAGTTGGCAAGCTGCGCACACAATCCCAGTGTTGTACAGCTTCCTTCTTCACCTTTCCGAAGGTGCCGCTCTCTCCGGCTCCCGGAGCCGAAGAAGCGGCTTCTTCGCGCAAAGACGATTGTGCCGCTCACTGTGCACTCCTTAGCGCGGCTTCTGCCGAAAGACGCCCGGGAGCGGCTCTTAGCTCCGGACAGCATCGTACCTTCGTCTTTAGCGTCTCTTCTCGTCTACATCTTAGCAAAAAGCTTTTCTACTATGTCTGGCTCGGAAAAACTGTGCCAGCACAGAAAACATCTCCCATCGTGTTCTAGACGTTGCACGGAGGTCTTCCAAGTGTTTGGCATGAAGAAAAGAAAAGTTGTCCAAAACAGCTTCCAATCGAATGTTCATGTGATTGGAAAAGTCAGGAGAGTGCAAAGGTACTGTTTTCTAGCAGTTGGCAAGCTGCGCACACAATCCCAGTGTTGTACAGCTTCCTTCTTCACCTTTCCGAAGGTGCCGCTCTCTCTGGCTCCCGGAGGCGAAGAAGCGGCTTCTTCGCGCAAAGACGATTGTGCCGCTCACTGTGCACTCCTTAGCGCGGCTTCTGCCGAAAGACGCCCGGGAGCGGCTCTTAGCTCCGGACAGCATCGTACCTTCGTCTTTAGCGTCTCTTCTCGTCTACATCTTAGCAAAAAGCTTTTCCACTATGTCTGGCTCGGAAAAACTGTGCCAGCACAGAAAACATCTCCCATCATGTTCTAGACGTTGCACGGAGGTCTTCCAAGTGTTTGGCATGAAGAAAAGAAAAGTTGTCCAAAACAGCTTCCAATCGAATGTTCATGTGATTGGAAAAGTCAGGAGAGTGCAAAGGTACTGTTTTCTAGCAGTTGGCAAGCTGCGCACACAATCCCAGTGTTGTACAGCTTCCTTCTTCACCTTTCCGAAGGTGCCGCTCTCTCCGGCTCCCGGAGGCGAAGAAGCGGCTTCTTCGCGCAAAGACGATTGTGCCGCTCACTGTGCACTCCTTAGCGCGGCTTCTGCCGAAAGACGCCCGGGAGCGGCTCTTAGCTCCGGACAGCATCGTACCTTCGTCTTTAGCGTCTCTTCTCGTCTACATCTTAGCAAAAAGCTTTTCTACTATGTCTGGCTCGGAAAAACTGTGCCAGCACAGAAAACATCTCCCATTGTGTTCTAGACGTTGCACGGAAATCATCCAAGTGTTTGGCATGAAGAAAAGTTGTCCAAAACAGCTTCCAATCGAATGTGCATGTGATTGGAAAAGTCAGGAGAGTGCAAAGGTACTGTTTTCTAGCAGTTGGCAAGCTGCGCACACAATCCCAGGGTTGTACAGCTTCCTTCTTCACCTTTCCGAAGGTGCCGCTCTCTCCGGCTCCCGGAGCCGAAGAAGCGGCTTCTTCGCGCAAAGACGATTGTGCCGCTCACTGTGCACTCCTTAGCGCCGCTTCTGCCGAAAGACGCCCGGGAGCGGCTCTTAGCTCCGGACAGCATCGTACCTTCGTCTTTAGCGTCTCTTCTCGTCTACATCTTAGCAAAAAGCTTTTCTACTATGTCTGGCTCGGAAAAACTGTGCCAGCACAGAAAACATCTCCCATCGTGTTCTAGACGTTGCACGGAGGTCTTCCAAGTGTTTGGCATGAAGAAAAGAAAAGTTGTCCAAAACAGCTTCCAATCGAATGTTCATGTGATTGGAAAAGTCAGGAGAGTGCAAAGGTACTGTTTTCTAGCAGTTGGCAAGCTGCGCACACAATCCCAGGGTTGTACAGCTTCCTTCTTCACCTTTCCGAAGGTGCCGCTCTCTCTGGCTCCCGGAGGCGAAGAAGCGGCTTCTTCGCGCAAAGACGATTGTGCCGCTCACTGTGAACTCCTTAGCGCGGCTTCTGCCGAAAGACGCCCGGGAGCGGCTCTTAGCTCCGGACAGCATCGTACCTTCGTCTTTAGCGTCTCTTCTCGTCTACATCTTAGCAAAAAGCTTTTCCACTATGTCTGGCTCAGAAAAACTGTGCCAGCACAGAAAACATCTCCCATCGTGTTCTAGACGTTGCACGAAGGTCTTCCAAGTGTTTGGCATGAAGAAAAGAAAAGTTGTCCAAAACAGCTTCCAATCGAATGTTCATGTGATTGGAAAAGTCAGGAGAGTGCAAAGGTACTGTTTTCTAGCAGTTGGCAAGCTGCGCACACAATCCCAGTGTTGTACAGCTTCCTTCTTCACCTTTCCGAAGGTGCCGCTCTCTCCGGCTCCCGGAGGCGAAGAAGCGGCTTCTTCGCGCAAAGACGATTGTGCCGCTCACTGTGCACTCCTTAGCGCGGCTTCTGCCGAAAGACGCCCGGGAGCGGCTCTTAGCTCCGGACACCATCGTACCTTCGTCTTCAGCGTCTCTTCTCGTCTACATCTTAGCAAAAAGCTTTTCTACTATGTCTGGCTCGGAAAAACTGTGCCAGCACAGAAAACATCTCCCATTGTGTTCTAGACGTTGCACGGAGGTCTTCCAAGTGTTTGGCATGAAGAAAAGAAAAGTTGTCCAAAACAGCTTCCAATCGAATGTTCATGTGATTGGAAAAGTCAGGAGAGTGCAAAGGTACTGTTTTCTAGCAGTTGGCAAGCTGCGCACACAATCCCAGTGTTGTACAGCTTCCTTCTTCACCTTTCCGAAGGTGCCGCTCTCTCCGGCTCCCGGAGGCGAAGAAGCGGCTTCTTCGCGCAAAGACGATTGTGCCGCTCACTGTGCACTCCTTAGCGCGGCTTCTGCCGAAAGACGCCCGGGAGCGGCTCTTAGCTCCGGACAGCATCGTACCTTCGTCTTTAGCGTCTCTTCTCGTCTACATCTTAGCAAAAAGCTTTTCCACTATGTCTGGCTCGGAAAAACTGTGCCAGCACAGAAAACATCTCCCATCGTGTTCTAGACGTTGCACGGAGGTCTTCCAAGTGTTTGGCATGAAGAAAAGAAAAGTTGTCCAAAACAGCTTCCAATCGAATGTTCATGTGATTGGAAAAGTCAGGAGAGTGCAAAGGTACTGTTTTCTAGCAGTTGGCAAGCTGCGCACACAATCCCAGTGTTGTACAGCTTCCTTCTTCACCTTTCCGAAGGTGCCGCTCTCTCGGGCTCCCGGAGGCGAAGAAGCGGCTTCTTCGCGCAAAGACGATTGTGCCGCTCACTGTGCACTCCTTAGCGCGGCTTCTGCCGAAAGACGCCCGGGAGCGGCTCTTAGCTCCGGACAGCATCGTACCTTCGTCTTTAGCGTCTCTTCTCGTCTACATCTTAGCAAAAAGCTTTTCTACTATGTCTGGCTCGGAAAAACTGTGCCAGCACAGAAAACATCTCCCATCGTGTTCTAGACGTTGCACGGAGGTCTTCCAAGTGTTTGGCATGAAGAAAAGAAAAGTTGTCCAAAACAGCTTCCAATCGAATGTTCATGTGATTGGAAAAGTCAGGAGAGTGCAAAGGTACTGTTTTCTAGCAGTTGGCAAGCTGCGCACACAATCCCAGGGTTGTACAGCTTCCTTCTTCACCTTTCCGAAGGTGCCGCTCTCTCTGGCTCCCGGAGGCGAAGAAGCGGCTTCTTCGCGCAAAGACGATTGTGCCGCTCACTGTGCACTCCTTAGCGCGGCTTCTGCCGAAAGACGCCCGGGAGCGGCTCTTAGCTCCGGACAGCATCGTACCTTCGTCTTTAGCGTCTCTTCTCGTCTACATCTTAGCAAAAAGCTTTTCCACTATGTCTGGCTCAGAAAAACTGTGCCAGCACAGAAAACATCTCCCATCGTGTTCTAGACGTTGCACGAAGGTCTTCCAAGTGTTTGGCATGAAGAAAAGAAAAGTTGTCCAAAACAGCTTCCAATCGAATGTTCATGTGATTGGAAAAGTCAGGAGAGTGCAAAGGTACTGTTTTCTAGCAGTTGGCAAGCTGCGCACACAATCCCAGTGTTGTACAGCTTCCTTCTTCCCCTTTCCGAAGGTGCCGCTCTCTCCGGCTCCCGGAGGCGAAGAAGCGGCTTCTTCGCGCAAAGACGATTGTGCCGCTCACTGTGCACTCCTTAGCGCGGCTTCTGCCGAAAGACGCCCGGGAGCGGCTCTTAGCTCCGGACAGCATCGTACCTTCGTCTTTAGCGTCTCTTCTCGTCTACATCTTAGCAAAAAGCTTTTCTACTATGTCTGGCTCGGAAAAACTGTGCCAGCACAGAAAACATCTCCCATCGTGTTCTAGACGTTGCACGGAGGTCTTCCAAGTGCTTGGCATGAAGAAAAGAAAAGTTGTCCAAAACAGCTTCCAATCGAATGTTCATGTGATTGGAAAAGTCAGGAGAGTGCAAAGGTACTGTTTTCTAGCAGTTGGCAAGCTGCGCACACAATCCCAGTGTTGTACAGCTTCCTTCTTCACCTTTCCGAAGGTGCCGCTCTCTCCGGCTCCCGGAGGCGAAGAAGCGGCTTCTTCGCGCAAAGACGATTGTGCCGCTCACTGTGCACTCCTTAGCGCGGCTTCTGCCGAAAGACGCCCGGGAGCGGCTCTTAGCTCCGGACAGCATCGTACCTTCGTCTTTAGCGTCTCTTCTCGTCTACATCTTAGCAAAAAGCTTTTCCACTATGTCTGGCTCGGAAAAACTGTGCCAGCACAGAAAACATCTCCCATTGTGTTCTAGACGTTGCACGGAGGTCTTCCAAGTGTTTGGCATGAAGAAAAGGAAAGTTGTCCAAAACAGCTTCCAATCGAATGTTCATGTGATTGGAAAAGTCAGGAGAGTGCAAAGGTACTGTTTTCTAGCAGTTGGCAAGCTGCGCACACAATCCCAGTGTTGTACAGCTTCCTTCTTCACCTTTCCGAAGGTGCCGCTCTCTCCGGCTCCCGGAGGCGAAGAAGCGGCTTCTTCGCGCAAAGACGATTGTGCCGCTCACTGTGCACTCCTTAGCGCGGCTTCTGCCGAAAGACGCCCGGGAGCGGCTCTTAGCTCCGGACAGCATCGTACCTTCGTCTTCAGCGTCTCTTCTCGTCTACATCTTAGCAAAAAGCTTTTCTACTATGTCTGGCTCGGAAAAACTGTGCCAGCACAGAAAACATCTCCCATCGTGTTCTAGACGTTGCACGGAGGTCTTCCAAGTGTTTGGCATGAAGAAAAGAAAAGTTGTCCAAAATACCTTCCAATCGAATGTTCATGTGATTGGAAAAGTCAGGAGAGTGCAAAGGTACTGTTTTCTAGCAGTTGGCAAGCTGCGCACACAATCCCAGGGTTGTACAGCTTCCTTCTTCACCTTTCCGAAGGTGCCGCTCTCTCCGGCTCCCGGAGGCGAAGAAGCGGCTTCTTCGCGCAAAGACGATTGTGCCGCTCACTGTGCACTCCTTAGCGCGGCTTCTGCCGAAAGACGCCCGGGAGCGCCTCTTAGCTCCGGACAGCATCGTACCTTCGTCTTTAGCGTCTCTTCTCGTCTACATCTTAGCAAAAAGCTTTTCCACTATGTCTGGCTCGGAAAAACTGTGCCAGCACAGAAAACATCTCCCATCATGTTCTAGACGTTGCACGGAGGTCTTCCAAGTGTTTGGCATGAAGAAAAGAAAAGTTGTCCAAAACAGCTTCCAATCGAATGTTCATGTGATTGGAAAAGTCAGGAGAGTGCAAAGGTACTGTTTTCTAGCAGTTGGCAAGCTGCGCACACAATCCCAGTGTTGTACAGCTTCCTTCTTCACCTTTCCGAAGGTGCCGCTCTCTCCGGCTGCCGGAGGCGAAGAAGCGGCTTCTTCGCGCAAAGACGATTGTGCCGCTCACTGTGCACTCCTTAGCGCGGCTTCTGCCGAAAGACGCCCGGGAGCGGCTCTTAGCTCCGGACAGCATCGTACCTTCGTCTTTAGCGTCTCTTCTCGTCTACATCTTAGCAAAAAGCTTTTCTACTATGTCTGGCTCGGAAAAACTGTGCCAGCACAGAAAACATCTCCCATCGTGTTCTAGACGTTGCACGGAGGTCTTCCAAGTGTTTGGCATGAAGAAAAGAAAAGTTGTCCAAAACAGCTTCCAATCGAATGTTCATGTGATTGGAAAAGTCAGGAGAGTGCAAAGGTACTGTTTTCTAGCAGTTGGCAAGCTGCGCACACAATCCCAGGGTTGTATAGCTTCCTTCTTCACCTTTCCGAAGGTGCCGCTCTCTCTGGCTCCCGGAGGCGAAGAAGCGGCTTCTTCGCGCAAAGACGATTGTGCCGCTCACTGTGCACTCCTTAGCGCGGCTTCTGCCGAAAGACGCCCGGGAGCGGCTCTTAGCTCCGGACAGCATCGTACCTTCGTCTTTAGCGTCTCTTCTCGTCTACATCTTAGCAAAAAGCTTTTCTACTATGTCTGGCTCGGAAAAACTGTGCCAGCACAGAAAACATCTCCCATTGTGTTCTAGACGTTGCACGAAAGTCTTCCAAGTGTTTGGCATGAAGAAAAGAAAAGTTGTCCAAAACAGCTTCCAATCGAATGTTCATGTGATTGGAAAAGTCAGGAGAGTGCAAAGGTACTGTTTTCTAGCAGTTGGCAAGCTGCGCACACAATCCCAGTGTTGTACAGCTTCCTTCTTCACCTTTCCGAAGGTGCCGCTCTCTCCGGCTCCCGGAGGCGAAGAAGCGGCTTCTTCGCGCAAAGACGATTGTGCCGCTCACTGTGCACTCCTTAGCGCGGCTTCTGCCGAAAGACGCCCGGGAGCGGCTCTTAGCTCCGGACAGCATCGTACCTTCGTCTTCAGCGTCTCTTCTCGTCTACATCTTAGCAAAAAGCTTTTCTACTATGTCTGGCTCGGAAAAACTGTGCCAGCACAGAAAACATCTCCCATCGTGTTCTAGACGTTGCACGGAGGTCTTCCAAGTGTTTGGCATGAAGAAAAGAAAAGTTGTCCAAAATACCTTCCAATCGAATGTTCATGTGATTGGAAAAGTCAGGAGAGTGCAAAGGTACTGTTTTCTAGCAGTTGGCAAGCTGCGCACACAATCCCAGGGTTGTACAGCTTCCTTCTTCACCTTTCCGAAGGTGCCGCTCTCTCCGGCTCCCGGAGGCGAAGAAGCGGCTTCTTCGCGCAAAGACGATTGTGCCGCTCACTGTGCACTCCTTAGCGCGGCTTCTGCCGAAAGACGCCCGGGAGCGGCTCTTAGCTCCGGACAGCATCGTACCTTCGTCTTTAGCGTCTCTTCTCGTCTACATCTTAGCAAAAAGCTTTTCCACTATGTCTGGCTCGGAAAAACTGTGCCAGCACAGAAAACATCTCCCATCGTGTTCTAGACGTTGCACGGAGGTCTTCCAAGTGTTTGGCATGAAGAAAAGAAAAGTTGTCCAAAACAGCTTCCAATCGAATGTTCATGTGATTGGAAAAGTCAGGAGAGTGCAAAGGTACTGTTTTCTAGCAGTTGGCAAGCTGCGCACACAATCCCAGTGTTGTACAGCTTCCTTCTTCACCTTTCCGAAGGTGCCGCTCTCTCCGGCTCCCGGAGGCGAAGAAGCGGCTTCTTCGCGCAAAGACGATTGTGCCGCTCACTGTGCACTCCTTAGCGCGGCTTCTGCCGAAAGACGCCCGGGAGCGGCTCTTAGCTCCGGACAGCATCGTACCTTCGTCTTTAGCGTCTCTTCTCGTCTACATCTTAGCAAAAAGCTTTTCCACTATGTCTGGCTCGGAAAAACTGTGCCAGCACAGAAAACATCTCCCATCGTGTTCTAGACGTTGCACGGAGGTCTTCCAAGTGTTTGGCATGAAGAAAAGAAAAGTTGTCCAAAACAGCTTCCAATCGAATGTTCATGTGATTGGAAAAGTCAGGAGAGTGCAAAGGTACTGTTTTCTAGCAGTTGGCAAGCTGCGCACACAATCCCAGTGTTGTACAGCTTCCTTCTTCACCTTTCCGAAGGTGCCGCTCTCTCCGGCTCCCGGAGGCGAAGAAGCGGCTTCTTCGCGCAAAGACGATTGTGCCGCTCACTGTGCACTCCTTAGCGCGGCTTCTGCCGAAAGACGCCCGGGAGCGGCTCTTAGCTCCGGACAGCATCGTACCTTCGTCTTTAGCGTCTCTTCTCGTCTACATCTTAGCAAAAAGCTTTTCCACTATGTCTGGCTCGGAAAAACTGTGCCAGCACAGAAAACATCTCCCATCGTGTTCTAGACGTTGCACGGAGGTCTTCCAAGTGTTTGGCATGAAGAAAAGAAAAGTTGTCCAAAACAGCTTCCAATCGAATGTTCATGTGATTGGAAAAGTCAGGAGAGTGCAAAGGTACTGTTTTCTAGCAGTTGGCAAGCTGCACACACAATCCCAGTGTTGTACAGCTTCCTTCTTCACCTTTCCGAAGGTGCCGCTCTCTCCGGCTCCCGGAGGCGAAGAAGCGGCTTCTTCGCGCAAAGACGATTGTGCCGCTCACTGTGAACTCCTTAGCGCGGCTTCTGCCGAAAGACGCCCGGGAGCGGCTCTTAGCTCCGGACAGCATCGTACCTTCGTCTTTAGCGTCTCTTCTCGTCTACATCTTAGCAAAAAGCTTTTCTACTATGTCTGGCTCGGAAAAACTGTGCCAGCACAGAAAACATCTCCCATCGTGTTCTAGACGTTGCACGGAAATCTTCCAAGTGTTTGGCATGAAGAAAAGAAAAGGAGTCCAAAACAGCTTCCAATCGAATGTTCATGTGATTGGAAAAGTCAGGAGAGTGCAAAGGTACTGTTTTCTAGCAGTTGGCAAGCTGCGCACACAATCCCAGTGTTGTACAGCTTCCTTCTTCACCTTTCCGAAGGTGCCGCTCTCTCCGGCTCCCGGAGGCGAAGAAGCGGCTTCTTCGCGCAAAGACGATTGTGCCGCTCACTGTGCACTCCTTAGCGCGGCTTCTGCCGAAAGACGCCCGGGAGCGGCTCTTAGCTCCGGACAGCATCGTACCTTCGTCTTTAGCGTCTCTTCTCGTCTACATCTTAGCAAAAAGCTTTTCCACTATGTCTGGCTCGGAAAAACTGTGCCAGCACAGAAAACATCTCCCATCGTGTTCTAGACGTTGCACGGAGGTCTTCCAAGTGTTTGGCATGAAGAAAAGAAAAGTTGTCCAAAACAGCTTCCAATCGAATGTTCATGTGATTGGAAAAGTCAGGAGAGTGCAAAGGTACTGTTTTCCAGCAGTTGGCAAGCTGCGCACACAATCCCAGTGTTGTACAGCTTCCTTCTTCACCTTTCCGAAGGTGCCGCTCTCTCCGGCTCCCGGAGGCGAAGAAGCGGCTTCTTCGCGCAAAGACGATTGTGCCGCTCACTGTGCACTCCTTAGCGCGGCTTCTGCCGAAAGACGCCCGGGAGCGGCTCTTAGCTCCGGACAGCATCGTACCTTCGTCTTTAGCGTCTCTTCTCGTCTACATCTTAGCAAAAAGCTTTTCTACTATGTCTGGCTCGGAAAAACTGTGCCAGCACAGAAAACATCTCCCATCGTGTTCTAGACGTTGCACGGAGGTCTTCCAAGTGTTTGGCATGAAGAAAAGAAAAGTTGTCCAAAACAGCTTCCAATCGAATGTTCATGTGATTGGAAAAGTCAGGAGAGTGCAAAGGTACTGTTTTCTAGCAGTTGGCAAGCTGCGCACACAATCCCAGTGTTGTACAGCTTCCTTCTTCACCTTTCCGAAGGTGCCGCTCTCTCCGGCTCCCGGAGGCGAAGAAGCGGCTTCTTCGCGCAAAGACGATTGTGCCGCTCACTGTGCACTCCTTAGCGCGGCTTCTGCCGAAAGACGCCCGGGAGCGGCTCTTAGCTCCGGACAGCATCGTACCTTCGTCTTTAGCGTCTCTTCTCGTCTACATCTTAGCAAAAAGCTTTTCTACTATGTCTGGCTCGGAAAAACTGTGCCAGCACAGAAAACATCTCCCATCGTGTTCTAGACGTTGCACGGAGGTCTTCCAAGTGTTTGGCATGAAGAAAAGAAAAGTTGTCCAAAACAGCTTCCAATCGAATGTTCATGTGATTGGAAAAGTCAGGAGAGTGCAAAGGTACTGTTTTCTAGCAGTTGGCAAGCTGCGCACACAATCCCAGTGTTGTACAGCTTCCTTCTTCACCTTTCCGAAGGTGCCGCTCTCTCCGGCTCCCGGAGGCGAAGAAGCGGCTTCTTCGCGCAAAGACGATTGTGCCGCTCACTGTGCACTCCTTAGCGCGGCTTCTGCCGAAAGACGCCCGGGAGCGGCTCTTAGCTCCGGACAGCATCGTACCTTCGTCTTTAGCGTCTCTTCTCGTCTACATCTTAGCAAAAAGCTTTTCCACTATGTCTGGCTCGGAAAAACTGTGCCAGCACAGAAAACATCTCCCATCGTGTTCTAGACGTTGCACGAAGGTCTTCCAAGTGTTTGGCATGAAGAAAAGAAAAGTTGTCCAAAACAGCTTCCAATCGAATGTTCATGTGATTGGAAAAGTCAGGAGAGTGCAAAGGTACTGTTTTCTAGCAGTTGGCAAGCTGCGCACACAATCCCAGTGTTGTACAGCTTCCTTCTTCACCTTTCCGATGCTGCCGCTCTCTCCGGCTCCCGGAGCCGAAGAAGCGGCTTCTTCGCGCAAAGACGATTGTGCCGCTCACTGTGCACTCCTTAGCGCGGCTTCTGCCGAAAGACGCCCGGGAGCGGCTCTTAGCTCCGGACAGCATCGTACCTTCGTCTTTAGCGTCTCTTCTCCTCTACATCTTAGCAAAAAGCTTTTCCACTATGTCTGGCTCGGAAAAACTGTGCCAGCACAGAAAACATCTCCCATCGTGTTCTAGACGTTGCACGGAGGTCTTCCAAGTGTTTGGCATGAAGAAAAGAAAAGTTGTCCAAAACAGCTTCCAATCGAATGTTCATGTGATTGGAAAAGTCAGGAGAGTGCAAAGGTACTGTTTTCTAGCAGTTGGCAAGCTGCGCACACAATCCCAGTGTTGTACAGCTTCCTTCTTCACCTTTCCGAAGGTGCCGCTCTCTCCGGCTCCCGGAGGCGAAGAAGCGGCTTCTTCGCGCAAAGACGATTGTGCCGCTCACTGTGAACTCCTTAGCGCGGCTTCTGCCGAAAGACGCCCGGGAGCGGCTCTTAGCTCCGGACAGCATCGTACCTTCGTCTTTAGCGTCTCTTCTCGTCTACATCTTAGCAAAAAGCTTTTCTACTATGTCTGGCTCGGAAAAACTGTGCCAGCACAGAAAACATCTCCCATCGTGTTCTAGACGTTGCACGGAGGTCTTCCAAGTGTTTGGCATGAAGAAAAGAAAAGTTGTCCAAAACAGCTTCCAATCGAATGTTCATGTGATTGGAAAAGTCAGGAGAGTGCAAAGGTACTGTTTTCTAGCAGTTGGCAGGCTGTGCACACAATCCCAGTGTTGTAGAGCTTCCTTCTTCACCTTTCCGAAGGTGCCGCTCTCTCCGGCTCCCGGAGGCGAAGAAGCAGCTTCTTCGCGCAAAGACGATTGTGCCGCTCACTGTGCACTCCTTAGCGCGGCTTCTGCCGAAAGACGCCCGGGAGCGGCTCTTAGCTCCGGACAGCATCGTACCTTCGTCTTTAGTGTCTCTTCTCGTCTACATCTTAGCAAAAAGCTTTTCTACTATGTCTGGCTCGGAAAAACTGTGCCAGCACAGAAAACATCTCCCATCGTGTTCTAGACGTTGCACGGAGGTCTTCCAAGTGTTTGGCATGAAGAAAAGAAAAGTTGTCCAAAACAGCTTCCAATCGAATGTGCATGTGATTGGAAAAGTCAGGAGAGTGCAAAGGTACTGTTTTCTAGCAGTTGGCAAGCTGCGCACACAATCCCAGGGTTGTACAGCTTCCTTCTTCACCTTTCCGAAGGTGCCGCTCTCTCCGGCTCCCGGAGCCGAAGAAGCGGCTTCTTCGCGCAAAGACGATTGTGCCGCTCACTGTGCACTCCTTAGCGCCGCTTCTGCCGAAAGACGCCCGGGAGCGGCTCTTAGCTCCGGAGAGCATCGTACCTTCGTCTTTAGCGTCTCTTCTCGTCTACATCTTAGCAAAAAGCTTTTCTACTATGTCTGGCTCGGAAAAACTGTGCCAGCACAGAAAACATCTCCCATCGTGTTCTAGACGTTGCACGGAGGTCTTCCAAGTGTTTGGCATGAAGAAAAGAAAAGTTGTCCAAAACAGCTTCCAATCGAATGTTCATGTGATTGGAAAAGTCAGGAGAGTGCAAAGGTACTGTTTTCTAGCAGTTGGCAAGCTGCGCACACAATCCCAGTGTTGTACAGCTTCCTTCTTCACCTTTCCGAAGGTGCCGCTCTCTCCGGCTCCCGGAGCCGAAGAAGCGGCTTCTTCGCGCAAAGACGATTGTGCCGCTCACTGTGCACTCAGCGCGGCTTCTGCCGAAAGACGCCCGGGAGCGGCTCTTAGCTCCGGACAGCATCGTACCTTCGTCTTTAGCGTCTCTTCTCGTCTACATCTTAGCAAAAAGCTTTTCCACTATGTCTGGCTCGGAAAAACTGTGCCAGCACAGAAAACATCTCCCATCGTGTTCTAGACGTTGCACGGAGGTCTTCCAAGTGTTTGGCATGAAGAAAAGAAAAGGTGTCCAAAACAGCTTCCAATCGAATGTTCATGTGATTGGAAAAGTCAGGAGAGTGCAAAGGTACTGTTTTCTAGCAGTTGGCAAGCTGCGCACACAATCCCAGGGTTGTAGAGCTTCCTTCTTCACCTTTCCGAAGGTGCCGCTCTCTCCGGCTCCCGGAGGCGAAGAAGCGGCTTCTTCGCGCAAAGACGATTGTGCCGCTCACTGTGCACTCCTTAGCGCGGCTTCTGCCGAAAGACGCCCGGGAGCGGCTCTTAGCTCCGGACAGCATCGTACCTTCGTCTTTAGCGTCTCTTCTCGTCTACATCTTAGCAAAAAGCTTTTCTACTATGTCTGGCTCGGAAAAACTGTGCCAGCACAGAAAACATCTCCCATCGTGTTCTAGACGTTGCACGGAGGTCTTCCAAGTGTTTGGCATGAAGAAAAGAAAAGTTGTCCAAAACAGCTTCCAATCGAATGTTCATGTGATTGGAAAAGTCAGGAGAGTGCAAAGGTACTGTTTTCTAGCAGTTGGCAAGCTGCGCACACAATCCCAGTGTTGTACAGCTTCCTTCTTCACCTTTCCGAAGGTGCCGCTCTCTCCGGCTCCCGGAGCCGAAGAAGCGGCTTCTTCGCGCAAAGACGATTGTGCCGCTCACTGTGCACTCCTTAGCGCGGCTTCTGCCGAAAGACGCCCGGGAGCGGCTCTTAGCTCCGGACAGCATCGTACCTTCGTCTTTAGCGTCTCTTCTCGTCTACATCTTAGCAAAAAGCTTTTCTACTATGTCTGGCTCGGAAAAACTGTGCCAGCACAGAAAACATCTCCCATCGTGTTCTAGACGTTGCACGGAGGTCTTCCAAATGTTTGGCATGAAGAAAAGAAAAGTTGTCCAAAACAGCTTCCAATCGAATGTTCATGTGATTGGAAAAGTCAGGAGAGTGCAAAGGTACTGTTTTCTAGCAGTTGGCAAGCTGCGCACACAATCCCAGTGTTGTACAGCTTCCTTCTTCACCTTTCCGAAGGTGCCGCTCTCTCTGGCTCCCGGAGGCGAAGAAGCGGCTTCTTCGCGCAAAGACGATTGTGCCGCTCACTGTGCACTCCTTAGCGCGGCTTCTGCCGAAAGACGCCCGGGAGCGGCTCTTAGCTCCGGACAGCATCGTACCTTCGTCTTTAGCGTCTCTTCTCGTCTACATCTTAGCAAAAAGCTTTTCTACTATGTCTGGCTCGGAAAAACTGTGCCAGCACAGAAAACATCTCCCATCGTGTTCTAGACGTTGCACGGAGGTCTTCCAAGTGTTTGGCATGAAGAAAAGAAAAGTTGTCCAAAACAGCTTCCAATCGAATGTTCATGTGATTGGAAAAGTCAGGAGAGTGCAAAGGTACTGTTTTCTAGCAGTTGGCAAGCTGCGCACACAATCCCAGTGTTGTACAGCTTCCTTCTTCACCTTTCCGATGCTGCCGCTCTCTCCGGTTCCCGGAGGCGAAGAAGCGGCTTCTTCGCGCAAAGACGATTGTGCCGCTCACTGTGCACTCCTTAGCGCGGCTTCTGCCGAAAGACGCCCGGGAGCGGCTCTTAGCTCCGGACAGCATCGTACCTTCGTCTTTAGCGTCTCTTCTCGTCTACATCTTTGCAAAAAGCTTTTCTACTATGTCTGGCTCGGAAAAACTGTGCCAGCACAGAAAACATCTCCCATCGTGTTCTAGACGTTGCACGGAGGTCTTCCAAGTGTTTGGCATGAAGAAAAGAAAAGTTGTCCAAAACAGCTTCCAATCGAATGTTCATGTGATTGGAAAAGTCAGGAGAGTGCAAAGGTACTGTTTTCTAGCAGTTGGCAAGCTGCGCACACAATCCCAGTGTTGTACAGCTTCCTTCTTCACCTTTCCGAAGGTGCCGCTCGCTCCGGCTCCCGGAGGCGAAGAAGCGGCTTCTTCGCGCAAAGACGATTGTGCCGCTCACTGTGCACTCCTTAGCGCGGCTTCTGCCGAAAGACGCCCGGGAGCGGCTCTTAGCTCCGGACAGCATCGTACTTTCGTCTTTAGCGTCTCTTCTCGTCTACATCTTAGCAAAAAGCTTTTCCACTATGTCTGGCTCGGAAAAACTGTGCCAGCACAGAAAACATCTCCCATCGTGTTCTAGACGTTGCACGGAGGTCTTCCAAGTGTTTGGCATGAAGAAAAGAAAAGTTGTCCAAAATAGCTTCCAATCGAATGTTCATGTGATTGGAAAAGTCAGGAGAGTGCAAAGGTACTGTTTTCTAGCAGTTGGCAAGCTGCGCACACAATCCCAGGGTTGTACAGCTTCCTTCTTCACCTTTCCGAAGGTGCCGCTCTCTCTGGCTCCCGGAGGCGAAGAAGCGGCTTCTTCGCGCAAAGACGATTGTGCCGCTCACTGTGCACTCCTTAGCGCGGCTTCTGCCGAAAGACGCCCGGGAGTGGCTCTTAGCTCCGGACAGCATCGTACCTTCGTCTTTAGCGTCTCTTCTCGTCTACATCTTAGCAAAAAGCTTTTCTACTATGTCTGGCTCGGAAAAACTGTGCCAGCACAGAAAACATCTCCCATCGTGTTCTAGACGTTGCACGGAGGTCTTCCAAGTGTTTGGCATGAAGAAAAGAAAAGTTGTCCAAAACAGCTTCCAATCGAATGTTCATGTGATTGGAAAAGTCAGGAGACTGCAAAGGTACTGTTTTCTAGCAGTTGGCAAGCTGCGCACACAATCCCAGGGTTGTACAGCTTCCTTCTTCACCTTTCCGATGCTGCCGCTCTCTCCGGCTCCCGGAGGCGAAGAAGCGGCTTCTTCGCGCAAAGACGATTGTGCCGCTCACTGTGCACTCCTTAGCGCGGCTTCTGCCGAAAGACGCCCGGGAGCGGCTCTTAGCTCCGGACAGCATCGTACCTTCGTCTTTAGCGTCTCTTCTCGTCTACATCTTAGCAAAAAGCTTTTCTATTATGTCTGGCTCGGAAAAACTGTGCCAGCACAGAAAACATCTCCCATTGTGTTCTAGACGTTGCACGGAGGTCTTCCAAGTGTTTGGCATGAAGAAAAGAAAAGTTGTCCAAAACAGCTTCCAATCGAATGTTCATGTGATTGGAAAAGTCAGGAGAGTGCAAAGGTACTGTTTTCTAGCAGTTGGCAAGCTGCGCACACAATCCCAGTGTTGTACAGCTTCCTTCTTCACCTTTCCGAAGGTGCCGCTCTCTCCGGCTCCCGGAGCCGAAGAAGCGGCTTCTTCGCGCAAAGACGATTGTGCCGCTCACTGTGCACTCCTTAGCGCGGCTTCTGCCGAAAGACGCCCGGGAGCGGCTCTTAGCTCCGGACAGCATCGTACCTTCGTCTTTAGCGTCTCTTCTCGTCTACATCTTAGCAAAAAGCTTTTCTACTATGTCTGGCTCGGAAAAACTGTGCCAGCACAGAAAACATCTCCCATCGTGTTCTAGACGTTGCACGGAGGTCTTCCAACTGTTTGGCATGAAGAAAAGAAAAGTTGTCCAAAACAGCTTCCAATCGAATGTTCATGTGATTGGAAAAGTCAGGAGAGTGCAAAGGTACTGTTTTCTAGCAGTTGGCAAGCTGCGCACACAATCCCAGTGTTGTACAGCTTCCTTCTTCACCTTTCCGAAGGTGCCGCTCTCTCCGGCTCCCGGAGGCGAAGAAGCGGCTTCTTCGCGCAAAGACGATTGTGCCGCTCACTGTGCACTCCTTAGCGCGGCTTCTGCCGAAAGACGCCCGGGAGCGGCTCTTAGCTCCGGACAGCATCGTACCTTCGTCTTTAGCGTCTCTTCTCGTCTACATCTTAGCAAAAAGCTTTTCTACTATGTCTGGCTCGGAAAAACTGTGCCAGCACAGAAAACATCTCCCATCGTGTTCTAGACGTTGCACGAAGGTCTTCCAAGTGTTTGGCATGAAGAAAAGAAAAGTTGTCCAAAACAGCTTCCAATCGAATGTTCATGTGATTGGAAAAGTCAGGAGAGTGCAAAGGTACTGTTTTCTAGCAGTTGGCAAGCTGCGCACACAATCCCAGTGTTGTACAGCTTCCTTCTTCACCTTTCCGAAGGTGCCGCTCTCTCCGGCTCCCGGAGGCGAAGAAGCGGCTTCTTCGCGCAAAGACGATTGTGCCGCTCACTGTGCACTCCTTAGCGCGGCTTCTGCCGAAAGACACCCGGGAGCGGCTCTTAGCTCCGGACAGCATCGTACCTTCGTCTTTAGCGTCTCTTCTCGTCTACATCTTAGCAAAAAGCTTTTCCACTATGTCTGGCTCGGAAAAACTGTGCCAGCACAGAAAACATCTCCCATCGTGTTCTAGACGTTGCACGGAGGTCTTCCAAGTGTTTGGCATGAAGAAAAGAAAAGTTGTCCAAAACAGCTTCCAATCGAATGTTCATGTGATTGGAAAAGTCAGGAGAGTGCAAAGGTACTGTTTTCTAGCAGTTGGCAAGCTGCGCACACAATCCCAGGGTTGTACAGCTTCCTTCTTCACCTTTCCGAAGGTGCCGCTCTCTCCGGCTCCCGGAGGCGAAGAAGCGGCTTCTTCGCGCAAAGACGATTGTGCCGCTCACTGTGCACTCCTTAGCGCGGCTTCTGCCGAAAGACGCCCGGGAGCGGCTCTTAGCTCCGGACAGCATCGTACCTTCGTCTTTAGCGTCTCTTCTCGTCTACATCTTAGCAAAAAGCTTTTCTACTATGTCTGGCTCGGAAAAACTGTGCCAGCACAGAAAACATCTCCCATCGTGTTCTAGACGTTGCACGGAGGTCTTCCAAGTGTTTGGCATGAAGAAAAGAAAAGTTGTCCAAAACAGCTTCCAATCGAATGTTCATGTGATTGGAAAAGTCAGGAGAGTGCAAAGGTACTGTTTTCTAGCAGTTGGCAAGCTGCGCACACAATCCCAGGGTTGTACAGCTTCCTTCTTCACCTTTCCGATGCTGCCGCTCTCTCTGGCTCCCGGAGCCGAAGAAGCGGCTTCTTCGCGCAAAGACGATTGTGCCGCTCACTGTGCACTCCTTAGCGCGGCTTCTGCCGAAAGACGCCCGGGAGCGGCTCTTAGCTCCGGACAGCATCGTACCTTCGTCTTTAGCGTCTCTTCTCGTCTACATCTTAGCAAAAAGCTTTTCCACTATGTCTGGCTCGGAAAAACTGTGCCAGCACAGAAAACATCTCCCATCGTGTTCTAGACGTTGCACGGAGGTCTTCCAAGTGTTTGGCATGAAGAAAAGAAAAGTTGTCCAAAACAGCTTCCAATCGAATGTTCATGTGATTGGAAAAGTCAGGAGAGTGCAAAGGTACTGTTTTCTAGCAGTTGGCAAGCTGCGCACACAATCCCAGGGTTGTACAGCTTCCTTCTTCACATTTCCGAAGGTGCCGCTCTCTCCGGCTCCCGGAGGCGAAGAAGCGGCTTCTTCGCGCAAAGACGATTGTGCCGCTCACTGTGCACTCCTTAGCGCGGCTTCTGCCGAAAGACGCCCGGGAGCGGCTCTTAGCTCCGGACAGCATCGTACCTTCGTCTTTAGCGTCTCTTCTCGTCTACATCTTAGCAAAAAGCTTTTCTACTATGTCTGGCTCGGAAAAACTGTGCCAGCACAGAAAACATCTCCCATCGTGTTCTAGACGTTGCACGAAGGTCTTCCAAGTGTTTGGCATGAAGAAAAGAAAAGTTGTCCAAAACAGCTTCCAATCGAATGTTCATGTGATTGGAAAAGTCAGGAGACTGCAAAGGTACTGTTTTCTAGCAGTTGGCAAGCTGCGCACACAATCCCAGTGTTGTACAGCTTCCTTCTTCACCTTTCCGATGCTGCCGCTCTCTCCGGCTCCCGGAGGCGAAGAAGCGGCTTCTTCGCGCAAAGACGATTGTGCCGCTCACTGTGCACTCCTTAGCGCGGCTTCTGCCGAAAGACGCCCGGGAGCGGCTCTTAGCTCCGGACAGCATCGTACCTTCGTCTTTAGCGTCTCTTCTCGTCTACATCTTAGCAAAAAGCTTTTCTATTATGTCTGGCTCGGAAAAACTGTGCCAGCACAGAAAACATCTCCCATTGTGTTCTAGACGTTGCACGGAGGTCTTCCAAGTGTTTGGCATGAAGAAAAGAAAAGTTGTCCAAAACAGCTTCCAATCGAATGTTCATGTGATTGGAAAAGTCAGGAGAGTGCAAAGGTACTGTTTTCTAGCAGTTGGCAAGCTGCGCACACAATCCCAGTGTTGTACAGCTTCCTTCTTCACCTTTCCGAAGGTGCCGCTCTCTCCGGCTCCCGGAGCCGAAGAAGCGGCTTCTTCGCGCAAAGACGATTGTGCCGCTCACTGTGCACTCCTTAGCGCGGCTTCTGCCGAAAGACGCCCGGGAGCGGCTCTTAGCTCCGGACAGCATCGTACCTTCGTCTTTAGCGTCTCTTCTCGTCTACATCTTAGCAAAAAGCTTTTCTACTATGTCTGGCTCGGAAAAACTGTGCCAGCACAGAAAACATCTCCCATCGTGTTCTAGACGTTGCACGGAGGTCTTCCAAGTGTTTGGCATGAAGAAAAGAAAAGTTGTCCAAAACAGCTTCCAATCGAATGTTCATGTGATTGGAAAAGTCAGGAGAGTGCAAAGGTACTGTTTTCTAGCAGTTGGCAAGCTGCGCACACAATCCCAGTGTTGTACAGCTTCCTTCTTCACCTTTCCGAAGGTGCCGCTCTCTCCGGCTCCCGGAGGCGAAGAAGCGGCTTCTTCGCGCAAAGACGATTGTGCCGCTCACTGTGCACTCCTTAGCGCGGCTTCTGCCGAAAGACGCCCGGGAGCGGCTCTTAGCTCCGGACAGCATCGTACCTTCGTCTTTAGCGTCTCTTCTCGTCTACATCTTAGCAAAAAGCTTTTCTACTATGTCTGGCTCGGAAAAACTGTGCCAGCACAGAAAACATCTCCCATCGTGTTCTAGACGTTGCACGGAGGTCTTCCAAGTGTTTGGCATGAAGAAAAGAAAAGTTGTCCAAAACAGCTTCCAATCGAATGTTCATGTGATTGGAAAAGTCAGGAGAGTGCAAAGGTACTGTTTTCTAGCAGTTGGCAAGCTGCGCACACAATCCCAGTGTTGTACAGCTTCCTTCTTCACCTTTCCGAAGGTGCCGCTCTCTCTGGCTCCCGGAGGCGAAGAAGCGGCTTCTTCGCGCAAAGACGATTGTGCCGCTCACTGTGCACTCCTTAGCGCGGCTTCTGCCGAAAGACGCCCGGGAGCGGCTCTTAGCTCCGGACAGCATCGTACCTTCGTCTTTAGCGTCTCTTCTCGTCTACATCTTAGCAAAAAGCTTTTCCACTATGTCTGGCTCGGAAAAACTGTGCCAGCACAGAAAACATCTCCCATCGTGTTCTAGACGTTGCACGGAGGTCTTCCAAGTGTTTGGCATGAAGAAAAGAAAAGTTGTCCAAAACAGCTTCCAATCGAATGTTCATGTGATTGGAAAAGTCAGGAGAGTGCAAAGGTACTGTTTTCTAGCAGTTGGCAAGCTGCGCACACAATCCCAGGGTTGTACAGCTTCCTTCTTCACCTTTCCGAAGGTGCCGCTCTCTCCGGCTCCCGGAGGCGAAGAAGCGGCTTCTTCGCGCAAAGACGATTGTGCCGCTCACTGTGCACTCCTTAGCGCGGCTTCTGCCGAAAGACGCCCGGGAGCGGCTCTTAGCTCCGGACAGCATCGTACCTTCGTCTTTAGCGTCTCTTCTCGTCTACATCTTAGCAAAAAGCTTTTCTACTATGTCTGGCTCGGAAAAACTGTGCCAGCACAGAAAACATCTCCCATCGTGTTCTAGACGTTGCACGGAGGTCTTCCAAGTGTTTGGCATGAAGAAAAGAAAAGTTGTCCAAAACAGCTTCCAATCGAATGTTCATGTGATTGGAAAAGTCAGGAGAGTGCAAAGGTACTGTTTTCTAGCAGTTGGCAAGCTGCGCACACAATCCCAGGGTTGTACAGCTTCCTTCTTCACCTTTCCGAAGGTGCCGCTCTCTCCGGCTCCCGGAGGCGAAGAAGCGGCTTCTTCGCGCAAAGACGATTGTGCCGCTCACTGTGCACTCCTTAGCGCGGCTTCTGCCGAAAGACGCCCGGGAGCGGCTCTTAGCTCCGGACAGCATCGTACCTTCGTCTTTAGCGTCTCTTCTCGTCTACATCTTAGCAAAAAGCTTTTCCACTATGTCTGGCGAGGAAAAACTGTGCCAGCACAGAAAACATCTCCCATCGTGTTCTAGACGTTGCACGGAGGTCTTCCAAGTGTTTGGCATGAAGAAAAGAAAAGTTGTCCAAAATAGCTTCCAATCGAATGTTCATGTGATTGGAAAAGTCAGGAGAGTGCAAAGGTACTGTTTTCTAGCAGTTGGCAAGCTGCGCACACAATCCCAGGGTTGTACAGCTTCCTTCTTCACCTTTCCGAAGGTGCCGCTCTCTCTGGCTCCCGGAGGCGAAGAAGCGGCTTCTTCGCGCAAAGACGATTGTGCCGCTCACTGTGCACTCCTTAGCGCGGCTTCTGCCGAAAGACGCCCGGGAGTGGCTCTTAGCTCCGGACAGCATCGTACCTTCGTCTTTAGCGTCTCTTCTCGTCTACATCTTAGCAAAAAGCTTTTCTACTATGTCTGGCTCGGAAAAACTGTGCCAGCACAGAAAACATCTCCCATTGTGTTCTAGACGTTGCACGGAGGTCTTCCAAGTGTTTGGCATGAAGAAAAGAAAAGTTGTCCAAAACAGCTTCCAATCGAATGTTCATGTGATTGGAAAAGTCAGGAGAGTGCAAAGGTACTGTTTTCTAGCAGTTGGCAAGCTGCGCACACAATCCCAGTGTTGTACAGCTTCCTTCTTCACCTTTCCGAAGGTGCCGCTCTCTCCGGCTCCCGGAGGCGAAGAAGCGGCTTCTTCGCGCAAAGACGATTGTGCCGCTCACTGTGCACTCCTTAGCGCGGCTTCTGCCGAAAGACGCCCGGGAGCGGCTCTTAGCTCCGGACAGCATCGTACCTTCGTCTTTAGCGTCTCTTCTCGTCTACATCTTAGCAAAAAGCTTTTCTACTATGTCTGGCTCGGAAAAACTGTGCCAGCACAGAAAACATCTCCCATCGTGTTCTAGACGTTGCACGGAGGTCTTCCAAGTGTTTGGCATGAAGAAAAGAAAAGTTGTCCAAAACAGCTTCCAATCGAATGTTCATGTGATTGGAAAAGTCAGGAGAGTGCAAAGGTACTGTTTTCTAGCAGTTGGCAAGCTGCGCACACAATCCCAGGGTTGTACAGCTTCCTTCTTCACCTTTCCGATGCTGCCGCTCTCTCTGGCTCCCGGAGCCGAAGAAGCGGCTTCTTCGCGCAAAGACGATTGTGCCGCTCACTGTGCACTCCTTAGCGCGGCTTCTGCCGAAAGACGCCCGGGAGCGGCTCTTAGCTCCGGACAGCATCGTACCTTCGTCTTTAGCGTCTCTTCTCGTCTACATCTTAGCAAAAAGCTTTTCTACTATGTCTGGCTCGGAAAAACTGTGCCAGCACAGAAAACATCTCCCATCGTGTTCTAGACGTTGCACGGAGGTCTTCCAAGTGTTTGGCATGAAGAAAAGAAAAGTTGTCCAAAATAGCTTCCAATCGAATGTTCATGTGATTGGAAAAGTCAGGAGAGTGCAAAGGTACTGTTTTCTAGCAGTTGGCAAGCTGCGCACACAATCCCAGGGTTGTACAGCTTCCTTCTTCACCTTTCCGAAGGTGCCGCTCTCTCTGGCTCCCGGAGGCGAAGAAGCGGCTTCTTCGCGCAAAGACGATTGTGCCGCTCACTGTGCACTCCTTAGCGCGGCTTCTGCCGAAAGACGCCCGGGAGTGGCTCTTAGCTCCGGACAGCATCGTACCTTCGTCTTTAGCGTCTCTTCTTGTCTACATCTTAGCAAAAAGCTTTTCCACTATGTCTGGCTCGGAAAAACTGTGCCAGCACAGAAAACATCTCCCATCGTGTTCTAGACGTTGCACGAAGGTCTTCCAAGTGTTTGGCATGAGGAAAAGAAAAGTTGTCCAAAACAGCTTCCAATCGAATGTTCATGTGATTGGAAAAGTCAGGAGAGTGCAAAGGTACTGTTTTCTAGCAGTTGGCAAGCTGCGCACACAATCCCAGTGTTGTACAGCTTCCTTCTTCACCTTTCCGAAGGTGCCGCTCTCTCCGGCTCCCGGAGGCGAAGAAGCGGCTTCTTCGCGCAAAGACGATTGTGCCGCTCACTGTGCACTCCTTAGCGCGGCTTCTGCCGAAAGACGCCCGGGAGCGGCTCTTAGCTCCGGACAGCATCGTACCTTCGTCTTTAGCGTCTCTTCTCGTCTACA
Source organism: Ammospiza maritima maritima (assembly GCA_036010785.1). Lineage (NCBI taxonomy): Eukaryota > Metazoa > Chordata > Aves > Passeriformes > Passerellidae > Ammospiza > Ammospiza maritima. The sequence continues at coordinate 113,227 of JAYKTQ010000474.1, forward strand.
TCTTAGCAAAAAGCTTTTCTACTATGTCTGGCTCGGAAAAACTGTGCCAGCACAGAAAACATCTCCCATCGTGTTCTAGACGTTGCACGGAGGTCTTCCAAGTGTTTGGCATGAAGAAAAGAAAAGTTGTCCAAAACAGCTTCCAATCGAATGTTCATGTGATTGGAAAAGTCAGGAGAGTGCAAAGGTACTGTTTTCTAGCAGTTGGCAAGCTGCGCACACAATCCCAGTGTTGTACAGCTTCCTTCTTCACCTTTCCGAAGGTGCCGCTCTCTCCGGCTCCCGGAGGCGAAGAAGCGGCTTCTTCGTGCAAAGACGATTGTGCCGCTCACTGTGCACTCCTTAGCGCGGCTTCTGCCGAAAGACGCCCGGGAGCGGCTCTTAGCTCCGGACAGCATCGTACCTTCGTCTTTAGCGTCTCTTCTCGTCTACATCTTAGCAAAAAGCTTTTCTACTATGTCTGGCTCGGAAAAACTGTGCCAGCACAGAAAACATCTCCCATCGTGTTCTAGACGTTGCACGGAGGTCTTCCAAGTGTTTGGCATGAAGAAAAGAAAAGTTGTCCAAAATAGCTTCCAATCGAATGTTCATGTGATTGGAAAAGTCAGGAGAGTGCAAAGGTACTGTTTTCTAGCAGTTGGCAAGCTGCGCACACAATCCCAGGGTTGTACAGCTTCCTTCTTCACCTTTCCGAAGGTGCCGCTCTCTCTGGCTCCCGGAGGCGAAGAAGCGGCTTCTTCGCGCAAAGACGATTGTGCCGCTCACTGTGCACTCCTTAGCGCGGCTTCTGCCGAAAGACGCCCGGGAGTGGCTCTTAGCTCCGGACAGCATCGTACCTTCGTCTTTAGCGTCTCTTCTTGTCTACATCTTAGCAAAAAGCTTTTCCACTATGTCTGGCTCGGAAAAACTGTGCCAGCACAGAAAACATCTCCCATCGTGTTCTAGACGTTGCACGAAGGTCTTCCAAGTGTTTGGCATGAAGAAAAGAAAAGTTGTCCAAAACAGCTTCCAATCGAATGTTCATGTGATTGGAAAAGTCAGGAGAGTGCAAAGGTACTGTTTTCTAGCAGTTGGCAAGCTGCGCACACAATCCCAGTGTTGTACAGCTTCCTTCTTCACCTTTCCGAAGGTGCCGCTCTCTCCGGCTCCCGGAGGCGAAGAAGCGGCTTCTTCGCGCAAAGACGATTGTGCCGCTCACTGTGCACTCCTTAGCGCGGCTTCTGCCGAAAGACGCCCGGGAGCGGCTCTTAGCTCCGGACAGCATCGTACCTTCGTCTTTAGCGTCTCTTCTCGTCTACATCTTAGCAAAAAGCTTTTCTACTATGTCTGGCTCGGAAAAACTGTGCCAGCACAGAAAACATCTCCCATCGTGTTCTAGACGTTGCACGGAGGTCTTCCAAGTGTTTGGCATGAAGAAAAGAAAAGTTGTCCAAAACAGCTTCCAATCGAATGTTCATGTGATTGGAAAAGTCAGGAGAGTGCAAAGGTACTGTTTTCTAGCAGTTGGCAAGCTGCGCACACAATCCCAGTGTTGTACAGCTTCCTTCTTCACCTTTCCGAAGGTGCCGCTCTCTCCGGCTCCCGGAGGCGAAGAAGCGGCTTCTTCGTGCAAAGACGATTGTGCCGCTCACTGTGCACTCCTTAGCGCGGCTTCTGCCGAAAGACGCCCGGGAGCGGCTCTTAGCTCCGGACAGCATCGTACCTTCGTCTTTAGCGTCTCTTCTCGTCTACATCTTAGCAAAAAGCTTTTCTACTATGTCTGGCTCGGAAAAACTGTGCCAGCACAGAAAACATCTCCCATCGTGTTCTAGACGTTGCACGGAGGTGTGCCGAGTGTTTGGCATGAAGAAAAGAAAAGTTGTCCAAAACAGCTTCCAATCGAATGTTCATGTGATTGGAAAAGTCAGGAGAGTGCAAAGGTACTGTTTTCTAGCAGTTGGCAAGCTGCGCACACAATCCCAGTGTTGTACAGCTTCCTTCTTCACCTTTCCGAAGGTGCCGCTCTCTCCGGCTCCCGGAGGCGAAGAAGCGGCTTCTTCGCGCAAAGACGATTGTGCCGCTCACTGTGCACTCCTTAGCGCCGCTTCTGCCGAAAGACGCCCGGGAGCGGCTCTTAGCTCCGGACAGCATCGTACCTTCGTCTTTAGCGTCTCTTCTCGTCTACATCTTAGCAAAAAGCTTTTCTACTATGTCTGGCTCGGAAAAACTGTGCCAGCACAGAAAACATCTCCCATCGTGTTCTAGACGTTGCACGGAGATCTTCCAAGTGTTTGGCATGAAGAAAAGAAAAGGTGTCCAAAACAGCTTCCAATCGAATGTTCATGTGATTGGAAAAGTCAGGAGAGTGCAAAGGTACTGTTTTCTAGCAGTTGGCAAGCTGCGCACACAATCCCAGTGTTGTACAGCTTCCTTCTTCACCTTTCCGAAGGTGCCGCTCTCTCTGGCTCCCGGAGGCGAAGAAGCGGCTTCTTCGCGCAAAGACGATTGTGCCGCTCACTGTGCACTCCTTAGCGCGGCTTCTGCCGAAAGACGCCCGGGAGCGGCTCTTAACTCCGGACAGCATCGTACCTTCGTCTTTAGCGTCTCTTCTCGTCTACATCTTAGCAAAAAGCTTTTCTACTATGTCTGGCTCAGAAAAAACTGTGCCAGCACAGAAAACATCTCCCATCGTGTTCTAGACGTTGCACGGAGGTCTTCCAAGTGTTTGGCATGAAGAAAAGAAAAGTTGTCCAAAACAGCTTCCAATCGAATGTTCATGTGATTGGAAAAGTCAGGAGAGTGCAAAGGTACTGTTTTCTAGCAGTTGGCAAGCTGCGCACACAATCCCAGTGTTGTACAGCTTCCTTCTTCACCTTTCCGAAGGTGCCGCTCTCTCCGGCTCCTGGAGGCGAAGAAGCGGCTTCTTCGCGCAAAGACGATTGTGCCGCTCACTGTGCACTCCTTAGCGTGGCTTCTGCCGAAAGACGCCCGGGAGCGGCTCTTAGCTCCGGACAGCATCGTACCTTCGTCTTTAGCGTCTCTTCTCGTCTACATCTTAGCAAAAAGCTTTTCTACTATGTCTGGCTCGGAAAAACTGTGCCAGCACAGAAAACATCTCCCATCGTGTTCTAGACGTTGCACGGAGGTCTTCCAAGTGTTTGGCATGAAGGAAAGAAAAGTTGTCCAAAACAGCTTCCAATCGAATGTTCATGTGATTGGAAAAGTCAGGAGAGTGCAAAGGTACTGTTTTCTAGCAGTTGGCAAGCTGCGCACACAATCCCAGTGTTGTACAGCTTCCTTCTTCACCTTTCCGAAGGTGCCGCTCTCTCCGGCTCCCGGAGGCGAAGAAGCGGCTTCTTCGCGCAAAGACGATTGTGCTGCTCACTGTGCACTCCTTAGCGCGGCTTCTGCCGAAAGACGCCCGGGAGCGGCGCTTAGCTCCGGACAGCATCGTACCTTCGTCTTTAGCGTCTCTTCTCGTCTACATCTTAGCAAAAAGCTTTTCTACTATGTCTGGCTCGGAAAAACTGTGCCAGCACAGAAAACATCTCCCATCGTGTTCTAGACGTTGCACGGAGGTCTTCCAAGTGTTTGGCATGAAGAAAAGAAAAGTTGTCCAAAACAGCTTCCAATCGAATGTTCATGTGATTGGAAAAGTCAGGAGAGTGCAAAGGTACTGTTTTCTAGCAGTTGGCAAGCTGCGCACACAATCCCAGTGTTGTACAGCTTCCTTCTTCACCTTTCCGAAGGTGCCGCTCTCTCCGGCTCCCGGAGGCGAAGAAGCGGCTTCTTCGCGCAAAGACGATTGTGCCGCTCACTGTGCACTCCTTAGCGCGGCTTCTGCCGAAAGACGCCCGGGAGCGGCTCTTAGCTCCGGACAGCATCGTACCTTCGTCTTTAGCGTCTCTTCTCGTCTACATCTTAGCAAAAAGCTTTTCTACTATGTCTGGCTCGGAAAAACTGTGCCAGCACAGAAAACATCTCTCATCGTGTTCTAGACGTTGCACGGAGGTCTTCCAAGTGTTTGGCATGAAGAAAAGAAAAGTTGTCCAAAACAGCTTCCAATCGAATGTTCATGTGATTGGAAAAGTCAGGAGAGTGCAAAGGTACTGTTTTCTAGCAGTTGGCAAGCTGCGCACACAATCCCAGTGTTGTACAGCTTCCTTCTTCACCTTTCCGAAGGTGCCGCTCTCTCCGGCTCCCGGAGGCGAAGAAGCGGCTTCTTCGCGCAAAGACGATTGTGCCGCTCACTGTGCACTCCTTAGCGCGGCTTCTGCCGAAAGACGCCCGGGAGCGGCTCTTAGCTCCGGACAGCATCGTACCTTCGTCTTTAGCGTCTCTTCTCGTCTACATCTTAGCAAAAAGCTTTTCTACTATGTCTGGCTCGGAAAAAACTGTGCCAGCACAGAAAACATCTCCCATCGTGTTCTAGACGTTGCACGGAGGTCTTCCAAGTGTTTGGCATGAAGAAAAGAAAAGGTGTCCAAAACAGCTTCCAATCGAATGTTCATGTGATTGGAAAAGTCAGGAGAGTGCAAAGGTACTGTTTTCTAGCAGTTGGCAAGCTGCGCACACAATCCCAGTGTTGTACAGCTTCCTTCTTCACCTTTCCGAAGGTGCCGCTCTCTCCGGCTCCCGGAGCCGAAGAAGCGGCTTCTTCGCGCAAAGACGATTGTGCCGCTCACTGTGCACTCCTTAGCGCGGCTTCTGCCGAAAGACGCCCGGGAGCGGCTCTTAGCTCCGGACAGCATCGTACCTTCGTCTTTAGCATCTCTTCTCGTCTACATCTTAGCAAAAAGCTTTTCTACTATGTCTGGCTCGGAAAAACTGTGCCAGCACAGAAAACATCTCCCATCGTGTTCTAGACGTTGCACGGAGGTCTTCCAAGTGTTTGGCATGAAGAAAAGAAAAGTTGTCCAAAACAGCTTCCAATCGAATGTTCATGTGATTGGAAAAGTCAGGAGAGTGCAAAGGTACTGTTTTCTAGCAGTTGGCAAGCTGCGCACACAATCCCAGTGTTGTACAGCTTCCTTCTTCACCTTTCCGAAGGTGCCGCTCTCTCCGGCTCCCGGAGCCGAAGAAGCGGCTTCTTCGCGCAAAGACGATTGTGCCGCTCACTGTGCACTCCTTAGCGCCGCTTCTGCCGAAAGACGCCCGGGAGCGGCTCTTAGCTCCGGACAGCATCGTACCTTCGTCTTTAGCGTCTCTTCTCGTCTACATCTTAGCAAAAAGCTTTTCTACTATGTCTGGCTCGGAAAAACTGTGCCAGCACAGAAAACATCTCCCATCGTGTTCTAGACGTTGCACGGAGGTCTTCCAAGTGTTTGGCATGAAGAAAAGGAAAGTTGTCCAAAACAGCTTCCAATCGAATGTTCATGTGATTGGAAAAGTCAGGAGAGTGCAAAGGTACTGTTTTCTAGCAGTTGGCAAGCTGCGCACACAATCCCAGTGTTGTACAGCTTCCTTCTTCACCTTTCCGAAGGTGCCGCTCTCTCCGGCTCCCGGAGGCGAAGAAGCGGCTTCTTCGCGCAAAGACGATTGTGCCGCTCACTGTGCACTCCTTAGCGCCGCTTCTGCCGAAAGACGCCCGGGAGCGGCTCTTAGCTCCGGACAGCATCGTACCTTCGTCTTTAGCGTCTCTTCTCGTCTACATCTTAGCAAAAAGCTTTTCTACTATGTCTGGCTCGGAAAAACTGTGCCAGCACAGAAAACATCTCCCATCGTGTTCTAGACGTTGCACGGAGGTCTTCCAAGTGTTTGGCATGAAGAAAAGAAAAGTTGTCCAAAACAGCTTCCAATCGAATGTTCATGTGATTGGAAAAGTCAGGAGAGTGCAAAGGTACTGTTTTCTAGCAGTTGGCAAGCTGCGCACACAATCCCAGTGTTGTACAGCTTCCTTCTTCACCTTTCCGAAGGTGCCGCTCTCTCTGGCTCCCAGAGGCGAAGAAGCGGCTTCTTCGCGCAAAGACGATTGTGCCGCTCACTGTGCACTCCTTAGCGCAGCTTCTGCCGAAAGACGCCCGGGAGCGGCTCTTAGCTCCGGACAGCATCGTACCTTCGTCTTTAGCGTCTCTTCTCGTCTACATCTTAGCAAAAAGCTTTTCTACTATGTCTGGCTCGGAAAAACTGTGCCAGCACAGAAAACATCTCCCATCGTGTTCTAGACGTTGCACGGAGGTCTTCCAAGTGTTTGGCATGAAGAAAAGAAAAGGTGTCCAAAACAGCTTCCAATCGAATGTTCATGTGATTGGAAAAGTCAGGAGAGTGCAAAGGTACTGTTTTCTAGCAGTTGGCAAGCTGCGCACACAATCCCAGTGTTGTACAGCTTCCTTCTTCACCTTTCCGAAGGTGCCGCTCTCTCCAGCTCCCGGAGGCGAAGAAGCGGCTTCTTCGCGCAAAGACGATTGTGCCGCTCACTGTGCACTCCTTAGCGCGGCTTCTGCCGAAAGACGCCCGGGAGCGGCTCTTAGCTCCGGACAGCATCGTACCTTCGTCTTTAGCATCTCTTCTCGTCTACATCTTAGCAAAAAGCTTTTCTACTATGTCTGGCTCGGAAAAACTGTGCCAGCACAGAAAACATCTCCCATCGTGTTCTAGACGTTGCACGGAGGTCTTCCAAGTGTTTGGCATGAAGAAAAGAAAAGTTGTCCAAAACAGCTTCCAATCGAATGTTCATGTGATTGGAAAAGTCAGGAGAGTGCAAAGGTACTGTTTTCTAGCAGTTGGCAAGCTGCGCACACAATCCCAGTGTTGTACAGCTTCCTTCTTCACCTTTCCGAAGGTGCCGCTCTCTCCGGCTCCCGGAGGCGAAGAAGCGGCTTCTTCGCGCAAAGACGATTGTGCCGCTCACTGTGCACTCCTTAGCGCGGCTTCTGCCGAAAGACGCCCGGGAGCGGCTCTTAGCTCCGGACAGCATCGTACCTTCGTCTTTAGCGTCTCTTCTCGTCTACATCTTAGCAAAAAGCTTTTCTACTATGTCTGGCTCGGAAAAACTGTGCCAGCACAGAAAACATCTCCCATCGTGTTCTAGACGTTGCACGGAGGTCTTCCAAGTGTTTGGCATGAAGAAAAGAAAAGTTGTCCAAAACAGCTTCCAATCGAATGTTCATGTGATTGGAAAAGTCAGGAGAGTGCAAAGGTACTGTTTTCTAGCAGTTGGCAAGCTGCGCACACAATCCCAGTGTTGTACAGCTTCCTTCTTCACCTTTCCGATGCTGCCGCTCTCTCCGGCTCCCGGAGGCGAAGAAGCGGCTTCTTCGCGCAAAGACGATTGTGCCGCTCACTGTGAACTCCTTAGCGCGGCTTCTGCCGAAAGACGCCCGGGAGCGGCTCTTAGCTCCGGACAGCATCGTACCTTCGTCTTTAGCGTCTCTTCTCGTCTACATCTTAGCAAAAAGCTTTTCTACTATGTCTGGCTCGGAAAAACTGTGCCAGCACAGAAAACATCTCCCATCGTGTTCTAGACGTTGCACGGAGATCTTCCAAGTGTTTGGCATGAAGAAAAGAAAAGTTGTCCAAAACAGCTTCCAATCGAATGTTCATGTGATTGGAAAAGTCAGGAGAGTGCAAAGGTACTGTTTTCTAGCAGTTGGCAAGCTGCGCACACAATCCCAGTGTTGTACAGCTTCCTTCTTCACCTTTCCGAAGGTGCCGCTCTCTCTGGCTCCCGGAGGCGAAGAAGCGGCTTCTTCGCGCAAAGACGATTGTGCCGCTCACTGTGCACTCCTTAGCGCGGCTTCTGCCGAAAGACGCCCGGGAGCGGCTCTTAGCTCCGGACAGCATCGTACCTTCGTCTTTAGCGTCTCTTCTCGTCTACATCTTAGCAAAAAGCTTTTCTACTATGTCTGGCTCGGAAAAACTGTGCCAGCACAGAAAACATCTCCCATCGTGTTCTAGACGTTGCACGGAGGTCTTCCAAGTGTTTGGCATGAAGAAAAGAAAAGTTGTCCAAAACAGCTTCCAATCGAATGTTCATGTGATTGGAAAAGTCAGGAGAGTGCAAAGGTACTGTTTTCTAGCAGTTGGCAAGCTGTGCACACAATCCCAGTGTTGTACAGCTTCCTTCTTCACCTTTCGAAGGTGCCGCTCTCTCCGGCTCCCGGAGCCGAAGAAGCGGCTTCTTCGCGCAAAGACGATTGTGCCGCTCACTGTGCACTCCTTAGCGCCGCTTCTGCCGAAAGACGCCCGGGAGCGGCTCTTAGCTCCGGACAGCATCGTACCTTCGTCTTTAGCGTCTCTTCTCGTCTACATCTTAGCAAAAAGCTTTTCTACTATGTCTGGCTCGGAAAAACTGTGCCAGCACAGAAAACATCTCCCATCGTGTTCTAGATGTTGCACGGAGGTCTTCCAAGTGTTTGGCATGAAGGAAAGAAAAGTTGTCCAAAACAGCTTCCAATCGAATGTTCATGTGATTGGAAAAGTCAGGAGAGTGCAAAGGTACTGTTTTCTAGCAGTTGGCAAGCTGCGCACACAATCCCAGTGTTGTACAGCTTCCTTCTTCACCTTTCCGAAGGTGCCGCTCTCTCCGGCTCCCGGAGGCGAAGAAGCGGCTTCTTCGCGCAAAGACGATTGTGCCGCTCACTGTGCACTCCTTAGCGCGGCTTCTGCCGAAAGACGCCCGGGAGCGGCTCTTAGCTCCGGACAGCATCGTACCTTCGTCTTTAGCGTCTCTTCTCGTCTACATCTTAGCAAAAAGCTTTTCTACTATGTCTGGCTCGGAAAAACTGTGCCAGCACAGAAAACATCTCCCATCGTGTTCTAGACGTTGCACGGAGGTCTTCCAAGTGTTTGGCATGAAGAAAAGAAAAGTTGTCCAAAACAGCTTCCAATCGAATGTTCATGTGATTGGAAAAGTCAGGAGAGTGCAAAGGTACTGTTTTCTAGCAGTTGGCAAGCTGCGCACACAATCCCAGTGTTGTACAGCTTCCTTCTTCACCTTTCCGAAGGTGCCGCTCTCTCTGGCTCCCGGAGGCGAAGAAGCGGCTTCTTCGCGCAAAGACGATTGTGCCGCTCACTGTGCACTCCTTAGCGCGGCTTCTGCCGAAAGACGCCCGGGAGCGGCTCTTAGCTCCGGACAGCATCGTACTTTCGTCTTTAGCGTCTCTTCTCGTCTACATCTTAGCAAAAAGCTTTTCCACTATGTCTGGCTCGGAAAAACTGTGCCAGCACAGAAAACATCTCCCATCGTGTTCTAGACGTTGCACGGAGGTCTTCCAAGTGTTTGGCATGAAGAAAAGAAAAGGTGTCCAAAACAGCTTCCAATCGAATGTTCATGTGATTGGAAAAGTCAGGAGAGTGCAAAGGTACTGTTTTCTAGCAGTTGGCAAGCTGCGCACACAATCCCAGTGTTGTACAGCTTCCTTCTTCACCTTTCCGAAGGTGCCGCTCTCTCCGGCTCCCGGAGGCGAAGAAGCGGCTTCTTCGCGCAAAGACGATTGTGCCGCTCACTGTGCACTCCTTAGCGCGGCTTCTGCCGAAAGACGCCCGGGAGCGGCTCTTAGCTCCGGACAGCATCGTACCTTCGTCTTTAGCGTCTCTTCTCGTCTACATCTTAGCAAAAAGCTTTTCCACTATGTCTGGCTCGGAAAAACTGTGCCAGCACAGAAAACATCTCCCATCGTGTTCTAGACGTTGCACGGAGGTCTTCCAAGTGTTTGGCATGAAGAAAAGAAAAGGTGTCCAAAACAGCTTCCAATCGAATGTTCATGTGATTGGAAAAGTCAGGAGAGTGCAAAGGTACTGTTTTCTAGCAGTTGGCAAGCTGCGCACACAATCCCAGTGTTGTACAGCTTCCTTCTTCACCTTTCCGAAGGTGCCGCTCTCTCCGGCTCCCGGAGCCGAAGAAGCGGCTTCTTCGCGCAAAGACGATTGTGCCGCTCACTGTGCACTCCTTAGCGCGGCTTCTGCCGAAAGACGCCCGGGAGCGGCTCTTAGCTCCGGACAGCATCGTACCTTCGTCTTTAGCGTCTCTTCTCGTCTACATCTTAGCAAAAAGCTTTTCTACTATGTCTGGCTCGGAAAAAACTGTGCCAGCACAGAAAACATCTCCCATCGTGTTCTAGACGTTGCACGGAGGTCTTCCAAGTGTTTGGCATGAAGAAAAGAAAAGTTGTCCAAAACAGCTTCCAATCGAATGTTCATGTGATTGGAAAAGTCAGGAGAGTGCAAAGGTACTGTTTTCTAGCAGTTGGCAAGCTGCGCACACAATCCCAGTGTTGTACAGCTTCCTTCTTCACCTTTCCGAAGGTGCCGCTCTCTCCGGCTCCCGGAGGCGAAGAAGCGGCTTCTTCGTGCAAAGACGATTGTGCCGCTCACTGTGCACTCCTTAGCGCCGCTTCTGCCGAAAGACGCCCGGGAGCGGCTCTTAGCTCCGGACAGCATCGTACCTTCGTCTTTAGCGTCTCTTCTCGTCTACATCTTAGCAAAAAGCTTTTCTACTATGTCTGGCTCGGAAAAACTGTGCCAGCACAGAAAACATCTCCCATCGTGTTCTAGATGTTGCACGGAGGTCTTCCAAGTGTTTGGCATGAAGGAAAGAAAAGTTGTCCAAAACAGCTTCCAATCGAATGTTCATGTGATTGGAAAAGTCAGGAGAGTGCAAAGGTACTGTTTTCTAGCAGTTGGCAAGCTGCGCACACAATCCCAGTGTTGTACAGCTTCCTTCTTCACCTTTCCGAAGGTGCCGCTCTCTCCGGCTCCCGGAGGCGAAGAAGCGGCTTCTTCGCGCAAAGACGATTGTGCCGCTCACTGTGCACTCCTTAGCGCGGCTTCTGCCGAAAGACGCCCGGGAGCGGCTCTTAGCTCCGGACAGCATCGTACCTTCGTCTTTAGCGTCTCTTCTCGTCTACATCTTAGCAAAAAGCTTTTCTACTATGTCTGGCTCGGAAAAAACTGTGCCAGCACAGAAAACATCTCCCATCGTGTTCTAGACGTTGCACGGAGGTCTTCCAAGTGTTTGGCATGAAGAAAAGAAAAGTTGTCCAAAACAGCTTCCAATCGAATGTTCATGTGATTGGAAAGTCAGGAGAGTGCAAAGGTACTGTTTTCTAGCAGTTGGCAAGCTGCGCACACAATCCCAGTGTTGTACAGCTTCCTTCTTCACCTTTCCGAAGGTGCCGCTCTCTCCGGCTCCCGGAGGCGAAGAAGCGGCTTCTTCGCGCAAAGACGATTGTGCCGCTCACTGTGCACTCCTTAGCGCGGCTTCTGCCGAAAGACGCCCGGGAGCGGCTCTTAGCTCCGGACAGCATCGTACCTTCGTCTTTAGCGTCTCTTCTCGTCTACATCTTAGCAAAAAGCTTTTCTACTATGTCTGGCTCGGAAAAAACTGTGCCAGCACAGAAAACATCTCCCATCGTGTTCTAGACGTTGCACGGAGGTCTTCCAAGTGTTTGGCATGAAGAAAAGAAAAGTTGTCCAAAACAGCTTCCAATCGAATGTTA